>CM051709.1:13175428-13312928 GCA_028022725.1 Lycodopsis pacificus
TAGCATTTTTGCACCATTTTTTGTTGTTACCGGATGTTTTTATTTTCACCCGTGCGCTGTAAGCAAAACACGAAGCGAAAGCCAGACTTGTTTGACCTTCACATGAAATACCTGTTTATTTCATATGTTCTCCTCACAGCGTCCCCGTCGGCCCGACCCCGAGAACTCCGACACGACCCGTGTAGCTCCACTCCAGCATTCAGGAGCAGCTCGGTGCTCCAAGGACACCTCAGCAACACTTGGGGAAGTTGCACCGCGATGAAGAAAAAAAATAAAAAATAAAAAAATAAATAAATTCTTTCGTCCGTTCAGCCCACTCTGTTGTTAGGAACACTTATTGCTGTATTTACACCAGAAAAAAAAGCCTTGTATCAAAATCTCATTACTTCTCCCACCTGAAAAATTGAACTTTAACAGTGGCTTCAGGAGGCGGGAATATAAATTCCAGCACGACATACATTTTGAATGTTATTACGCCCTTCCCTTATATACCGTTTCTCAGGAAATGCATCAAACTCAAGAAACACAGCGCTCCCTTCTCTGCATCTTATAAGGGTCAAGAGAACTCTCCACATAAACGCTACGGTTGAGGATCTTCGTAGAAGCTTTGCAACTGTAAAAGAAGAAAAAGGTTGTTGAGGTCGTGGTGGAGGCCTTTAAAAGGAAAAGGTGAGCTCCACGTTCATGATTCTCTAATCATCCTTTAATCATATTAGAGGGGATATAATCTCATTACAGACAGAATACACCGTTAAATCACTTATCTTGGCTCGGAGGTACGGGGTCGGATAGAGGATTCGTGACGCTTCCGTCCGAGTGGGGGGGGGGGGGGGGGGGGGGAATAGATAGTAAGACGGGGCTTGTGGAGAAACACCTGCCATGAACTCCAATGGCCATTATCCCCAACCTTTAGAAAACCCCTCCAACGCACGCACGCACACACACAAGCTGGATAATAGAAGTCAACCCCTCACCCCCTTCGAGACTCCAAAAGTCAAAAGGCAAGAGGACAGCTGACTGACAACAGGGGGATTAGTCAGAACAAATCACATGCTTGCACGCACGCGCACACACCTCTCTCTCGCTCGGTCGCTCTGTCCATCACACACACACACACTCTCTCTCTCACACACACACACACACATACTTTCTCCTCCTGATGCCGTATTAAGATAACATTTCCTATATGATCACCTGCCTCCACATCAAACCCAGATGGCGTCCCCACACACACACACACACACACACAATCCATTTAAACCCAACCCAGAGAGGCTGGCAGAGTGCAGGCAGCGTAGAGAAGCAGTCTCCTCCAAGGCAACGTTGGCCTGGGAGACTGAGCAGAGAAAGAAACACTCTAGTCAGGAAGAAGACGGAGGAAGACAGAATGAAAGAAGTACATCAGTAAAAAGGAAAGCGGGACAATGAGGGGATAAGGAAGAGGAGATCCCTGCTCGTTGACTGAATAGCTAGAGCGCACCGAGGATTCACACAACAGAGGTTCATAAAGAAAGACAGACAGCGAGAGGAACAGAGAGAAAGCTAGATGATGAAGCAGAACATCTGGGACGGATGTTACCCCAGCGCTCCAGTCCCCCCCCCCCCCTCGGGCTCATTCACTCCGTTTGGCAAAATGTCGTGACAACACGAGGGCCGTGCATCCATCAAAGATGTACAATGCTTGCTGTAATTATCATAAAATACACACACACACACACACACACACACACGGAGCCCGCTGAATATTCAAAGAGAAAAGTTCAACAACAGTTGCTGCATCGTTTCGTCTTTTATTTCCTCTGATCACACATTGTCACAAGCGTTGGTCTGGATGAATACTCAACACACAGATAGTTACATTATTAACACAACTCAATCTCACACGAACAGATGCAAAGACGGAACAGATGGGTACATGTGTCTTTGTTTACTGGGATAGTGCATTAAGAGGAGGACAACAATCAATTATGGGCAACAAAATACGACTGACTTTTACTCGCAAAAATAGACTTTTATTTTCCTAACAGTGAGGTGAGAGGGGATGGGTCCAAGTGGCGGCTTGCTTTCTTTGTGGTTTTTGTCCTTCTCGTGGGCCAAACTCAGGCCTGCAGGGTCCTGTCAGTCCCTGCTCTTTCTCCAAAATGGCAGACCGTGTCTCTGCCCTGCTACACACTCACAGGAGAGATAGACAAAAGGTAAGAGAGGTGGAGAAGAGGGGGAAGAATGGAGGGGAAAAGGTGTCTATTTCTCTATCGGGGTGCTGTGCTCGGTGCCTGTTGTCTGGTCCGGGTTTGCTTCTCCACGCGGGTTCTGAGGGTGTGCGTCTTGGTGCCGACTCACTCCTTCCTCCACTCCGGTTTGGTCGGTCGATAATCGGTAATCCCAGACGATAAACTCTTCATTGCTCTCTCTTTCTTCCACTCGCTACCTTAACCCCCGGTCCTCAACTTGTTCTGCAGACAAAAAAAAAGCAGAGAGAAAAGTGCATTAGAGAGACGGCGATAAAATGAAAATAGACAAACAAAAACAAAAGGAGAAAGATATTATGTCCCTCACAGGAGACAAGTCGGTCAGAGGAAGGCCTGGGAGTACAATAAAACGGTGGAGGATGGAGTGAGTTGCAGGAGAGGAGAGACGACCCGAGGGCAGTGGATTCCATGTAAGCCATAAGTGCAACCACAAATCCCCAGCACTCCCCGTCTGCCTGTCAATAACCATTTCAACCGTTCTATTGCAGCGGATGCCGCCGAACGAAAACCGCCTCAGAGAAGAAGAGAGAAAGAGAGAAAAGGGGGAGATGAAACCGGGGACATGAAGAAGAGGATTACGTAGACAGAAAGTAAGAAAGAAAAGATCTTCTTCCTCACTCACCAACTTAACAATTGGGGCTTTTGGACGAGATAGAGTAAGTTCATTGGGTAATAACTTGAATCAAAAATAAAATATATTCTGAGACGAGTCGAAAAATATAGACAGGACGAATTAAAATATACTTTATCGAGAGCTATTTGGATTGAAATGTCAATACTTAGAACAGTTCTATGAGCCAGCTCCCTTTTCACTTTGAACCGAGCAAATATAACACCCTCAGAAACCACAAACAGGGATCTCTCTCGGCCCTTTGAGAGCAAAAAGGAGACGGAAGGGTTAGTGTTAAAAAAATAAAAAATAATGAAGTGGGGAAGGAAAAGATAGGGAGAAAGACGCAGCCATGCGGCGAGAATATGGAATGAGGAGGCAAGCAGTGGATGGAAAGATGGGCTTCCATGATAAACTCTTACTCATAGAGGGAGAAAGAAAGGGAGACTTTATCCGTCCTTCGACTGCCTCTTCCTCACCGTTCACTATCGGGACCTGTTAAGTGCTCGATGCATTAGGAATGTGACCAGGGATGGAGGGATAGCAGACGGAAGGAGGGAAGGAGGGATGGTGGCAGAGCCAAAAGAAGGGTACAAAAGAGAGCGAAAGTGGGTTTAAATGTTATCACTGACTGTGGCGATAAGAACGCTAATTATCAGTGACAAAGGCCGGCTGGGCTGACTCCAGTCGAGCGGTCAATATTGTAAAACTGAGATTTGGGGGATTCGGTTGTTTTTTTTTATTTTGTTTTTTTATCCCCAGCGAGACAGAATCTTGGACATCTTCCCCATCTACACCCATGGTGCCGCAGTATTAAGTGGACTTTAAGATTTGAAGGGGAAGGACGAAGAAGGGGAAAGAGATTTGAAAACGGCCCGACCTCTGCTATCAAGTGCCTTTGACAGAGAGAGGAGAGGAGAGGAGATGAGGAGAGGAGAGAGGAGAGAGGAGAGGCGGCTGTTAGCGCAGTTTGGATCTTCTGACCTCCAGGAGGTCAAAGCCACGTCCTTTGACATCTGTTCTCAGTGCAGCTCTCTGCTTGGCTCTGATAAAGCTGTGTAAACACCCTAATCAGGAAGCTGCATCAGCTCATATCAATACGACTTCTTTCCTTCCCCCCCCCTATTTTGTCGGCTGTGTAATTCTGCATATTATTCCTTTAAAGCCTTATCACTGAACTGGTTCTTTTTTTTTTTTTTTGCACCAAATGGCTCAAAAAGCAAGTCTGATACAGATAAGCGCAGACGAACAGGAGTGTGCTGCGATTGCCGCAGGGCGATAAACACAAGTGGATTAACATATCGTCTCAGGCTGGCTTCCAAACTATTTACAAGATCACAACAGCACCAGGCCTGTGAACGTACCCTTTGCTTGCATCTCGACGAGTCTACAGGTAGCTGTCTTAAACGCACGCGCGATGAATAAAACATCGTGCAATTTACATGATCTATAGCTTAAAAATCTGCAGCCTGCATCCGACTTTTAGATCTAATACCGAATACTCACGAGAGTGAGCGAGAGACACAAAACTCAGTTTCCTTCATTTCCGGCAAAACAATGCAATTGTATAAAAAAAAAAAAAAAAAAAAATCTAATAGAAAAGCTCTATGAATGTAAATTGAGCTTTTTTTTTAAAGCCAAGCGAAGTTACATATTGCAAAGTGAGAGAGGTGGAATCAAGTTAATATGAACCTGAGTGACATTACTATTACCATACAGTGTGCGACCGTGGGAGTCAGATGGCGGGAAAACATTTGCACTTGGCAATGGAAGGAGAGAGCACGGAGAGGACAACGGTACCCAACTAGCAGCAGCACTACTCCCTTGGTCTTATTACATTAAAACACACACAGAGACAGCCAGGGGAACGCCTGTGTCAGCAGGTATTATGGAAATAGGCCGTAAGGTTTAAACTGGCTATTTAGAGCGAGCTTTATTCAGGCGCCAGTAGCCCGGTGGAAATCCTATTCTCCTGTCTAAAAGCCAGGAGCCAGCACATGTAAATGGATGCTGGAGCGTATATTACATTAATTCATTTAGACGTTTAAAAAGGGGAATGGCTGCTAAAGTGTAGCTACCATACACACACACACACACGTCTATGAGCCCAAAATGACGTATTGTGTAGCGAACACACACATGGGGCTACTTTGTAATGCACACATCGATTCAAATGAAAGCTACACCGCAGGATTGGGAGGCGCTACAACTTACATATCGTCCGTCCACGAGGGTGCGTGCACACACTTGTGATTCTTTTCAGAGGGGGAAAAACAACATTATTCATGAGGGATTTCATACAAATTAAGTTTTACGTGTTTTTTTGCAAAGGGTACAAGTTGCACGCAATGAAATGCTCATTCATTTCACTCAAGCATGCAAAGAACACATAAACATAACTTAGCATATGCAAAAGATGCTGGCGTAGCGTGTCAAATGACGTTTGCACGAGATTCGACAGGAGACAAGAGATGAGTTGGGTAAATAGGCACCTGTTTGGTGTTGTTGACACACTGTAGGTAGAGGGCCGCTATGTTGGAGCAGTTCAGGGTTTTTCCGACGTTGTCCTTGTAGCATGCGAGGATCTGGCCCTGCAGGTCTGCACACACAGGATACGCCTCGTACCGCCTGCGGGGGGGGGGGGGGGGTGAGAAAGGGGGAGGTATGGTGTGAAAACAGGGAAAAATATGGTGTTAAAATTGAGGCACGGGTGGAGCCTGAGAAAAAGTGTGATGGGATGAGAGTTGAGGGGAAGGATTTAAAGCGTGGACAGAAAATGAAGGCAACATGGAAAATGTGTAAGGATGTGCAAAGCAGAGGGATTGACCGAATGAGTATGAGCTATACAGACTGTTAATTAGTTTGCAAGGAGAGCGTATCAACGGTGATGTATCTCACTGCATTGTTAGAGCCCACTGAGCTATACAGCGGTCTATACTGTGTACACCCCTCTGCCTCTTCTCTTGCTACTGCCATTCCGGTCCCGAACACCTGACGATCAACATCACTGTATCTGCTGTAAAGAAGGTTAAAAGGGCCAATCCAGCCAATCCATGCAGACGTGATTAGTACATCGACGGAGAGGTCAGAGCGTTTTCTAAAAACGGACAATAGCAGGTGTCAAATAGAGCTCCCCACAATGGCTTCATCCCCTGAAAAGGAAGAGATGCATCAGTGCTATGGGACTGCATGGAAGAGAAGCCAACTCGGCAAATCAATGCGTAATGCAGAGTAAACAAGAAAACAGCACTGGTTTAATCTAGACAAGCAATAAGGCGTAGTTGTTACAGCGTGATGATGATAATGATGATGAGGTTGAAATTACCGGCGAGCTAAGTATACTTTCTTTTAAATTAGTCCCTGTTCTAATGTCTTACCACTAAAACACGATTGCAAAAGACCTCACGGAGAAGAGTATTGATCACTCTACTGGATGGTAGTGAATCCATCCATTGATTCACCCTGAAAGAGTCAACCGTAAACAACCTGCGTAGCTGTCACCTTGGAGTGGCCTAGTTGGCAAATTCAATCTTTCGCATCCGCCAAGAGGTTGCTGCTGTTGTTGTAGACTGTGAATGCAAATATGTCTGGTTATGGGCGACAAACCACTAGCTTAGCACGCCCACGTCTGTCCTTGAAGTCTGCTAAGGCTTTAGTGCTGCCGTCTTAGCCGGTATGATCCAGATGCTAGCACTTGTAATAGTAGCTGCTACGCTAACTTTAAGTGCATTTAAATGGGACTTTTAATGCGAGATGTATGCAAGTGTTGGATCCTCTCGGCCAATCCGAGCGGTGGGGACGTACCGCCAGCGCTGGGGCCTTGCCCAATGTTAACCGCTTTTGTCTGTCTCCTCACATCCCCAATAAAAATCCATAACGACGACACATGTGCATGCTAGGGCTATTATGCTAATGGCGGTGTCATCGTTTTGCTCACACCAGTGCTCAGGACACCCCATCTGCCTCGCTAAGCGGCTCGCATGGGTGTGAAAGAGATTGTGCCCGTCAGCAACTCTGGAGACCTCAAAGGAATACTTAAGGGAGAGGGGGGGTGAAGCCGAGCCCCTGGAGTCAGAATCAGATGTTTGATTTGCCCCCCGGAGTGAGACATTACCCTCCCGTCGGATACAAAGCAGGGGGATTTGGTCGCATGGGTCATTACCCAGGGTGCAGTGCAGCAGGAGGCTGGGTGCAGCGTGCGCAGTGTGTACACATGTGCATCGCCACATGGTCATATCTGTCGGGGAAGCCGGGAAAAATCTATGGTCCTTGTAAGTGCAGGTCGGTGACAAGTTTGTGAACGGGAGAGGTGGTCTCCACACCTTCAACAGTGGTGTGATTAATCAATGCAGCCCATCAATCACCATCAGAAGCAGAGCTCAGAGGCCAAAAAGGGCAGCAAATGTTATATCTAAAGCTAGTGAGGGATACTGCGACGGAAGGAAAATAGTCAATTTGGACACAGCTTGCTATCTCCCTCGTGTCTGTACGGTAAATATGACGCTACATCCAGTTAGCTTATCTTAGCCAGAGACTGGGAGCAGGTCCGGCGGCTTCCTTGAGGTGCATTGCTAATTAGAGAGGAGGGACAACTTTGTCACCTTTGGAGCCATAAATAATAGGACCGGTTGCCTGTCGTAACTTCAATACTCACTGCACAGACATGAGCGTGGTATCAATCTTCTCATCTAACTCTCGGCAAGGAAGCGAATGCGCGCATTTCCCAAAATGTGGAACCCATTCCCCTCAGGTTTTTTGGTCGATTCCACGGTATGGTGTTATCACTTTGAGCGCAGACCGGAACGCTACGCTGCTGCGTGTGGAGGAGGTTCTGCATTTGCGGATCCAATGGGGGAGAAATTCAAGTCATTTGCTGGGAGGCATGACAAGGCCATTGCTCTGCGTCAGGGTGCTGAACGATGACAGCGGCGCTCGCAGAAATCACTGCCATCCCATTCCTATGGATCCCGGCGCTCATTTATTACAGCGCCTATGGGCATCTACAGGGACGAGAGGAGCCACACACACACCCACTAATTACTTTTTTTTTTTTTTAAGCGTTTGCGTTAATACCAGGTGCATCCTGCTGATACAAACCACGGTGTTTATCACCAGTAATGGCCTCAGAGAGGGAGAGGGGGAGCGAGAGAGGAGGAGGAGAGGGAAATAAAGAGGATAAGGGGGAGAGGGGGGTGGAAATGAAGAGCATTTCTTGATGAGGAACTAGACAGTGGTACTTTCATTTTTTTTGCTTGCTCTCTGGTTCTCTCCGTGGGGAAGGGGCTGAGACAGTGGTTGAGTTTATCATGGAGACAATAACACTGTCACACACACTCTGTGGCGGCACGCTGCATCCTCCATCATCTATCATTAAGATTACCATAACGTTCCTGCAGCCGCAGAGCCGGTCGGGAAAGACTACACCCCTCCCTCCCTCCCTCCCTCCTCGGTTTCACATTGGCAGCCCTCATGTCATTTACTATATAGCGTGGCTGCTGTAGTGATATGCGGCCGGGTGAACAGATGAACAGTCAACATGTCATATCGTGAATAAGCTACAAACCATAACCAAGAGAAGATTACCTCGAACACACTTGTGGTCATTTCAAAGTTCAGTTCAGGTGTTTTTTTAGTTTGTTATTTGCCCAAGGTAATGGCTCAATTCTTTCAGGCTAGTTATGGAAATACATTCAGGTGTTGTACTCAAGTTTTAGGCGAACTTGGGGAGATTTTGATCCTTTTTTTTTTTTTTTTTTTTTATCACAGAGCACCAACAACACCTCCCTATGGAGCTATATTCTTCATGCTAATTCAGACCTAGATAGATCTATTATCAGGAGTAAAACACAGCAACGCGTAAACACGTTCCATTCCTCCACTGTGCGAGTCACAGGGTGTGATTACAAATATCGTCAAAAGCATGCGACTGATCCAGATCCAACGTAACCTGAGCCGTGAGGCACTTATAAACATCGAGACCGTATCACACTCCCAAAAGCAAAAGCTCTTCAAAGCTATGTCTGAATGGAAATGAAACAGAAATACAGCGGCACTGTGACATTTTTTTGCAGCCCCGGTTTGGTAATATTTAGGTTTTGGTTAACAGGACGTGATGTATTTGGGTCTCTTGTCGGTAGAAGAGGACACGGAGCTCTTTGTATTGGCCAGTGGTTCCCAAACCCTTCTGCTTCTGACCTCCTTTTATGAAGCAACGTCTACTTATCATAGCGTGCGTGTCCATGAATAGCAATTTCGCCTCTCAGACTGTTGAATTTGAATTTTTCTATGAAAAATGAAACAGAGAAAAGTGTGAAAAACAGAATTCTATTATTTCAGAGTTTTTGCTTAATCTCATTACCGACTAAGTGATACAAGTCTTGATGACAGTGCTGCTCTCGTATAGATTATTCTACAGGTTATAAAAACAGTCATTGGTAATAAATGCCCTCGTCTGTTTTTTTTTTTTTGTACCATCTCTATCCTTCAACCCCCAGAGGTTCATGGGATATTTAATAAAACTGTGCATGTGGGGGGAGCCTCTGAAACAAATAGAGACATCTCGCCATGTTCGTTATTATTTGCACTGTACGTGTGTGTGTGCATGTGTGTGTGCTGCACCCCAGAGACTAGAATCTAAAGAGTCATATAGGGGTCTCACCTCGTGCCATCAGTAGTAAAGGTCTCTATAACAACACCTTATCCACCCCACCCCCACCTCTCACACACTCCAAGTCCCTATTGCTTTGATCCAATGATAGGAATGAAACGGTGGAGTCAGGCCGGCTTTTAGACATCTACATTACAGTTTCTCTGCTCTGCGTCATAAATCACAAAGCGAAGGAAGAAAGAGAGACGAAAAGAGAGAATAGAAAAAGGACAGCGGAGAGGGACTCCATTAAGAAACTGCAACAGAGATGGACAATGTGTGTTTGTGAGGGCAGAAAATAAAGCGTAGAGAAGAAGAGACGGGAGATGCGGGAGAAGCAGAGGAAGAGCCTCCACAAACTGCTGCTGGAACGCTCCGCTCACTTCCTTTGTAAAGTTTTCCTTTAGGAGAGAGAACCGAAAAGGCGGTTGAGAGGAGGGGCAGGAACGATACGAGAGGGTGAACGTGTCCCATTGAACATGTAATAAGGCAGAACAGATTACCTGCTCTCTCTCTCTCGCTGTCCGTCTCCCTCCTCAAGGTGTCCTTATATCATTTAATACATTCCCTTCTTTCAAGCCCCCCCCCCCGCTGCACAAGTCAGCACAATTCCCATGGAGGCTACATTCGTCAAAGAACATATTGACTGCCAGTAGGACGTATTGAGATCGATGTTGGGGTTTTCATACAATATGCATGTGTTATGCCAATAGACTGAGCGGGGAGCGGTGTCGGTACATTTTTCAAACCAACGTATATTGACCATGACTACCATCTGCTGCAACAATGTCGAGCTAGTGCACTAAAATGACATTCATAGATCTCCGTTAAGGGTACAACATGCTTCAATAGTGTGAGACACATCTGGGAAGATGTACGTTCATCCGTCATAATTTGAGGTGCATTAAAAGTCAGAACAAAGACAAAGACGAGTGACCACAGTGAACAGGCAGGACGTACAGACAAGACGGACATGGTCCATTCCCCGGGTATCAACCGTCCCCTGCAAAAATAACTATTGATTGCACAAACCTGCTCCAGAGGATTGCTGTTCAACTTTTCACTCCAACCGCAAGAGCTTACAGCTTTCTTCCAACAACATAATGACACAACAAGCAGCGGACGGCCAATAAATATTGTAATCGCTGCAAACAGCTTAAGAAATTAACACAAGATGAACTTAATTACCGCCTCGCGGTTGTACGCCTCAACCAACCACTCAAGTTGCAGTTTTTATTCACGTCTGTTCAAATTGTCGAAACTTCATCATCTGATCCTACCCTATAGCTTGAATCAAATACGAATCAGTTCGTCCTCGACGTTTGTGTCAAATTTGAAGAAATTCCCTTCAGGCGTTCCTGAGATATCTCGCTCATGAGAATGGTTAGTCAGGACGGGCCGACAGACGCACGGACGTACAACCCTAAAAACATAGAGGCCATGTCTGTCGCCGGGGCAGAAGCATAATGGAAGTGATATGAATGCGTTTCCATCATTGGTGCTCAAACAATACTGTCGAGTTTGGTACCAATACCCAAACCAGACTTGTTTTTGATACATTATCATTTAAGAAAGGAGCAGGTTGGTGGTTTCATGACACCAAAATAATTCTGTTTTATTAAAGAATAAGTAAAAAAAGACATTTTGTTTCCCTTCTGTATTTTCCCTACACTACAGAGCTTTTGTGAGAGACGAAGGATTTAAAATGCATTCATCTTTAACAAAAAGCAGGAAAGCCATTGCCCAATCTCTGGCTCGTTCTTTCTCCTACATACATCTACAACACTTACTGTAGCTCCATCGACAGTATGGATTACACTCTGCTGCCACCAGATTGAGTTCCAAATCACCACGTTCTCTATTTATCATCATTTGGGTCCACTTAGGGGTTAATAGGGTTAAGGGGCGGCTGCTGGTTCCCCCTTAAGAAGCCCTCGTGTTCTCTCTAGTTAAGGCAGGCGTCAGTACCGAGGGGGGGGCAAATAAATACAAATGATCCAGTTAAGGAGAAAAATGACACACATTTCACTCACGCTGCTTTTTAAAAGCAGACCTGAGTGACCCCCTGCAGTGAAATCCATCAGCATGGATAAGAGATTAAATAAGAAAGAGAGAGGGGAAGGAACGGAGAGAGAATCAAGAAAAGCAGGAGGGATAAAAGACGACTCAAGAATGGAGAGAGAGAGAGAGAGAGAGAGAGAGTGAGAGAGAGTGTGTGTCTGGGTGAGCGAGGGAGGCGAAAGCAGACGATAACAAAGAGGGATCGAGTGAGAGAGATTTGAATTAAGACAGAAAACACTGTGCGTAAGTGAGCAGCGAGGGGGGAGACAAAGAAGGATGAGCGGGTGAGAGGAAAAAGAAAATGAGTGTTGGTCCTTTCCGACTTCCGAGTCTGGTCTCTGGCCTCAAGCGGGAAGAAGACGACGAACACGTTGGGAGAAACGTATCGAGACATACAGTGAAACCGGCGAGGTTCATCCAATGTTGATTGGTTGGTAAATATGCGGTGCACATTTACCGGATATACAAGCAACGCTACCTGTCACATCTTTTCTGCGCCATCATTCATGTCACCGCGCTGCTCGCTAAATGAAAAAAAAGCCCCCAAGAATATAGAAAAGCAATAAAAAGCCGTGAGTGGGCTTCTCAACCATTTCCAATGCAGCAGAGTCCCTAAATCAGCCACTAAAAAAGGTGTGAATGTGCATCGGGTGTGTGTGTGCGCGCCCACGCAGGTTCCCCCTGAAGTGTCTGCTTTTTACAGCCGGCACGGCGAAGCTCTTAAGGCCGAAAGAAGAGCTTTTAAAGCAGTTATTGACTTCTGTCTCCTCAGCTGACCACCATCTTGTCCCTGCACCCCGGGTTGCCTAGCGACAGATCCGCGGTTAACCCTCACCTGACAGACGGGTCGGAGCTGCTCAGCAGAATACTACGACTACTACTACGACTACTACTTCAGAGAGAAACACGCCTCTACCACTACGACTGAAGTCCTTTGCAATAACTTCCCTGCTGATTGAATTCCTGTCATTTCTTTTTTTGTAATTAAAAGTGCTGCTTGGGCAATAAATCACTACTTCATTAATTTCGGGACGTCAGTATTATTAATTTTAACAGACAGGAGCACAGCCAAAAACAGCCTCAACATCGTATTTACATTCTGTCGCAGCGGGGCGGATTCAGCAGGGAAGCTGCTGGATTTTCTCCGGCGTATTTATCCTCTTCAGTAATGTGAAAGATAAAACAGACGCAATAGTCCTGCAATGCTTTCTTGCAGGACCGTGTGTGGGATTGCATTAGGTTGCACGGGATTTCCTGATTTTGTGTCCACAGCTTTGGCGACGAGAACGTAATGGTTTGTAGAAAATGACTGAAACGTGGTCTGAAACCCAAATGACACAATTAGGAATACACTTGACCATTATCTTTGTTTACTATAATTAAAAGAGAAGTCGTAGTTTTGCTGCACTGAAAACTTAATTTAAGCAGCAACTTAATTGCTGAGGGGTTTGCTGGTAATATTGCGCACAGTGTTAATGGATGAGTGGGATCTACTTTCTCCCACATGGTATGGCGGAGATGTCTCTTGACCGAGGCAGCGCAGCACTCACGCGCAATGAAGGAAAAACAACGAGGCATTTACATTCAACAAGTTGTGCTCCACGCCTCCTCATTCCACCTCCGCGGAGAGAGACGAAGCGAGGACCGCGGCCGCCGTTGTCGTCGACTGGATTAAATTAAAAAAAGATTTATTCAAAAGAGATAAAAAAAATTAAATAAACAACAAAGGGAGTGAGTGTGTAGCCCGAGGGAGGAGAGGAGTGACGGTGACAGACTAAAATGAGATTTTATTCTCTATGGTCTGTTTAGAGAGGGGGGGGGGGGTGAAAACACACAAAAAGGTGAAAACACACTGCCTTTTATGATCTTATCACAAATGTCACCATCAAGGCTGGACGCGAGGAGAAATCCAAGTTTTTGAGGCCCTGAGAAGGGAGACGGAGACATAAGAGATGATGGTCTCAATCCTTCAGCATTCCACCCACCCAGTCACCAGTATTAGATGCACCCCCCCCCCAATCCCACCTCAATTCTGCAGGGACCCTGGACAAACAGAGTGACCTGATTCAACAAAGAAGCCCAAAGCCCCACCAAAGGTTAGCAACGACAGGAGGTTTAGGGCCGCGCCACTGTTCTTTCATTCCCCGTTCAATCTTTGCGCATAATCTCACATCTATCATTTTCCTTCATGCCTGTCAGCTTGCATTTCAAAATAAAGCCCCATTGGGTCACTGCAGCCCATCGAGACACTGTGCACACACACACACACACACATATCCACATGCATATGTGTGAGCTCACTCTAATTCATTCATCCTCACACACAGACACACGTGCACTCTTACATACATGTGGTGCAGTAAAGGTCACACATTCAGTGCTGGACAGTGTGATAATGCTTAGGCTTGGACTTGGATAAACAACTGGTGGGGAAGGCGTGGCAGGATATAAATCAGGTGCAGGGAGAACGATACGGTCGCCTCCTTTTTCACAGGCAACTGGGAACTCTTATCTACAGTCAGTGTCACGGTGGAAAGTGAATAAAAGCTTCGGCGTGATGTGTATGCGCGTGTCGAACATACCGCGAGATTACATTATCCGTTACGTGTTGTGTATATTTACGTATATATATATGCGGAAGAGCTGTACGCCAAATGTCTTTTGCACAGGTCGCTGGGAGCAGGTTTGATGCCCTGCAGGTTATGATTCATGGCAACAATTCCAAACACTCGAGGGGTCTTTCTTTACAGTAGTAGTGCAGGATTTGTTCCTCACTTTAGACACAAATTGTCCATGTGTCCATAACAAAATGCAAAAATGTTTAGTTTGTCAGGGCACAAGATTTTGAAGCATCTTGTAGAGATGAGATGTATTCTTTCTCATATTAGTTTTGCTCTGGCTTCCAACACTACAGCTGTGGGAAAGTGTGAAAGAATGTAGATATGTGTGTCTCTTATATATATATATATATATATATGTATATATGTGTGTGTGAGTGTATGTTGTAATGAGGTCACAGTGATGCAGTAGCGTTCCGGTTGGGAGAGCGCCATCATTCTCAGAAAACTCTGGTGGGAATACTGCAGTAGAACAGCAGCGAACAGCTGTACGGCGCACGCACACGCACAAAATTTACACATTAGTGTTCAACTGAGAGGTTTTTCTGTTTTTGCTCAGAACGTCTGATCCCGATCCGGTTTCAAATCAGAGTCATTATTTCCCATGTTGGCTATTACAGAGCATCAACCCAAAGAGCCATCACAAGAACAGGTGCTGCATATTACTATGACACACACATTCCTTACAATTCCCATCCACTCTTGAGACCCGATTGTCCTGATCGGAATGTCAGTTTTGTCCGACATTCCCAACTGATCTTACACCACATGGTAAACACACCCTAATTAAAACTTGCAAAAGCACACATACAGATATGACCCTCGACAGGCAGAATCCTCTGGTCCCTTATAATAAAGCGGAGCTTAATATCAGCCCTAACACTAATCAATCCCTGGCGTGCTACCACCCTCTTTACCGTGGCACTGAGTGGGGAAATGAGGACATTCTAATAAGAAAGATGTCATCTCACACACTTTATAACACCCTCACATTAACATATCAAATGACAATTCTATCAAGTATGGATAAGGCCCCGGCTTTGCTTTTTCTTTTTGTCTTTTATTTCTGGGGGACATTTTCAACTTTGAGGAAATCAAAAGCTTGTGTGAGTCAAAAAAAGAAAAATTACATTTTCTGTTACTATTCAACAGAGGGCATCTTATCTCTGTAGGGTCTCCGTCATAATAAGAGAGCGGGGAGCTTTGAGAAAAGGCACACACATTATGTTCAACATGCGAGCGCATACAAACATACAGCATCACACATGAGCTCACACATAAACAAAGATGGGCCAAACACGCCCCGTTAAATCCAATTAACCCTCTGCTCTGATCCCCTCAATGCATCCCTGCCCCTGTCTTGTAACACCAGAGCTTCCCGCCATTTCATTAGCACACACAGATCCCCCCTCCTCTACCTTTCCACAATTGTAATCCAGTCACAACCCGGCTAATGCACCTCCTATATAATCCAATCAGCCAATCACCGCTCTTCATGCAGAGGCCTGTGTCACATGACTACCCGCACGTTAGTCCAACATTCGCATGCAGTTAGCGCTGTCATTCGGCACTAATGTTATTCCAGCGGGGGGGGTGGGGGGGGGGTTGTTTTTTTCTTTAATGTGATTTGGGAAGTCTCAGCTCCGGCTTCCACGAGTCTAGCGCTAAACCCCCGGTGTGCTAGGCTAATCACTTTCCAGCATTTCTGAGGGAGACAATGATCCCAGTGTTAGCGCTGGCTAATGACAAGCTAACACAATTAGCCTAGCCTCCCTGGAGGAGAGCTCAGAGCTGGGGCCCGTTCTTGCCCCGCCTCCTACAGGCTGCTCATCCACTTTTCCTACATTACTATGGAGCCTAATGGCCTCTTATTAAGGAGACAGATGGAACACGGATGGAGAGGGATTCTGCATCTTCTTGAGTTACATATATGTGTCGGGTATGTGCTACATCCATGACTGCTTGGATGTTTACTATCATTACCTCATTTGCTAACGACTTCAATTAAGTAACCATTCACTGCAAGGTGTGGCTGTGGTGTGGACTGAGTGAGGACCATACATTCACTCATGGTGCTATAATGCACTTTGGTTGCAAATAGATGCAAACAATCTGTGCAACATAGCAATATAAGAGGGAAAATGAGGAAAATATATTTATACTTCCTTTCTGCAGCACAGAGGTTAATCTTATACTTTGCATCTTGATGTGTGAAAAGCTGCCCATGTGTTGTAAAACTGCTACAAATGATTTAATAATCCTGTTTGACCCGGTTCCAGCTGAAGATTAAGTCTTACAAAAGAAACACCGAAGAACTACATCAACATGCGATCAAAGCTTATCAGTGAGCCACATCATCAACAGCCGCTAATGGACCGGGCTAATGTGATCCTGATTGAAAGGCATCGGTTAGAATGTGGCTGGCATGATTCAATAGTGCATTCAGTGGTCCGCGTGGACTTCTAATCTTCAATGAATGCATCATTATAGATAACACACACGTGGAGCTCAAAAAGAAACAACGAAAGTTATATTTTCGGAGGTAAGCGGAGAGAACGGGGTTGAACTTTTATCGACTTTGGATTGACTGCGTCTGAACTTACTTGAACTTGGCATTCACTTGGTCGGCAGCTTCGTAATAGTTCTCTGTGGTGACCTTGTAGAACTGAGCACTCTGCGGAGAGACAGGGGGGGGGGGGGGGGGGGGGGGGGAAACCAGGAAGTGAGATAAATGCATGAAAATGTGATTGCAATCTGTTGTATATACATTAAAAAACAGTCCATCCAATTTATCATCATCGCACATCCTCCCTGCTTTCAGGTTGAAGCTATTTAGGCAAAAGGAAAACATTTTCAGCAAAGTGACACCTCGCAGCAGTTCAGATCTGATATGTTCCAGCCTACCGTGCAGGCGAGACTACACAGCCCGGCCTCAGCTACCATCACTCAAACTATTATATATCGAGAAGTATTAAGGGCACAGGTCTATTACCACTTGGGCTTATTGTCCACAACATGGAAGCTAGCTTTGCAAAATGTGATTGCTCCAGGTTATAAGTACAGTATATGCTTGGAGGTGTGAAGTCTGTGAAAAATATTGGGATTGTTTTGTTTTGTGCGTGCACGTATGTTTGCCTCTCTGTGCGAGTGTGTGAATTATGGGTGCGTGTGTGTGTGTGTTTATGTGTGCGTCTGAGCTGATCCCCTCACAAGCGGCCGCTGTAATAACAGGCAGCAATCCTGTCAGGTCAGAGGGCCGCTAGTCAACAGCGTGCAGACCACCAGTCAAAAATCCCCCAGTGACCCATAGCAGGAGCCGCTCAGCCCGAATTACCTCCTCAAACACGGCTGTATAACTCCTCCACCGTTTATACTCCTCGAGGAAGATCTGTTCCGTCAGCCCTCAGTGGCTGTCACGCACATTTATGACCAAATGCTGAGGGATTGTTAAATTTGATGGAGGGCTTGATTGAGTCGTGCGAGGTTTGATCCGGCTGCAAAACAGCCAATGTCTTCCTGCGAAGTACTCCACTTTAATAACAATATTACTGACTAATACTTTTACTCAGAAAGTAAAGCTCACACAAGCAAGCTGGACACCAGACACTTAAATCATCTTGCATACATTACAGACACACTACAAAATGTGACAACGGTAAGCATCTCGGTCCCCATCTGCCCGGATTTAACCTTCTAGCAGCTCAGAAATTCATCATAGTTCAGAACCGATCAATAGGAATGAACTGCGCTGCTGAAAAGATCAATAGTCGTGCGTTGCCGAGCTAAAAGAAGATGGGACATGACAACGCTGACAAAAGGTCTGATACAGATTTGAGTCCTCTTCATTTGGATCGACACTGAAGGTTCGCAATTGATTCAGAGTCCTTCACTTCACATTCTGTAGAGTTACACATGTAATTTAAAATGTGTCTATAATATATACTTCATAGATAGTGTATACATCGAACTGGTTAAAAAAAATAGCTTGATCCTTTGCAAGGATAATTTCTTTCCCCTCTGATCTCTCGAAATGTCTCAAGTCCACGTGTGTCAAGTTTAATTGATTTATGCCTATTGGGTCCCATGAGTAAAAATTAAGTCATGAACTCCAAGAACCTCTCACATTCAGGAAGGAAGTTTTTAGGGTGTAAAGATCCTGCATGAAATACATAAAACAACATAGTGTGGAAACAAAATAGGGGTCCGAGTACTTAACATACCCAGCGCAGCAGTCCCCCAGGGAGACATTAGTTTGTATGTTGAACACAATGAAGAAGTATGACCAAAGTTTAAGAGTTAACTTGTAAGCTCCTGTTGTATCGGTGCCCTCCTGGCCTTGAATCAAGTGGTTTCTGGTGTAGACAAAGAAACTGTCAAGAGCTAAGCAAAAGGATTTAAAAGAGAAGCTTATTCACAGATAAAAGGACTAAAAAGAGATTTTTTGGGGGCTGCTAAAGAGGCAAGAATAAGACTTCTCCTGGGCGCCGAAATTGAGCCATTGGAAGACAAAGAGAGAGTCGGAAAGAGAAGGATTTGGGTCTCTGTCTAGAATATTAAGTACAAGGTAATAATACCTCCCTAAATGGCCGAGCCGGCACTAATCAGCACCGTAATCCACCTGGAGGGCAAGAAGGCCGTGTGTGACCATGACTGCAGGACCACTCACAATACACACACACACACACAGCATGTGCATTCACAAGGTACTAACACACAGCATGGGCACATGTGTGGACATGCTGCCAAATTATCGACACACACACACACACACACACACACACACACACACACACACACACACACACACACACACACACACACACACACACACACACACACACACACACACACACACACACACACACACACACACACATAAAGAAGACCCTCACTCACCACCAGAGAGAGCGGAGAAGAGAGTAATTTGTGTGATTACTGAGTGGTGTCAAATTGTGATTTGCTGCCGTTGCCCCAACTGATTAAGAGCGCAGCTCTGACCTTTTTGGGGTTTTTTTTTTAAGTCCAGGGAGGAAAAAAAAAATCTTTTCAGGGACGGCGAAAACATAACCTCGTTTTGTTTTTGCAGCCCTCTGTGCTTTTTGATTGCTGTCGAGCTATTCTTCATCAGTGGATGAACAGCATTGCCTAGCTACAAGAACCTCGTTCTGTGTACACGCCATGTGCAATCTACCTCTAAAAACAGTGTTTCGGCTTATTTCCATCCTATTTACTCTATGTGCTCTCCACTGGGTCTTTTAGCTCATCTGGAACCAAACACAATGCTGGTGGGGGGTGTCACAGACAAATTAAGTCATTACTGCTAATGCACTGCAGCGATATGGAGAAGATAGAAGCTGCACCGCAACACGGGCTCCTGCTCAATTTAGAGAAAAAAGCCTGGCATTTTTAATGAGTAAAACAAATAACTCCCTGTACTGATGGCTTCTTTCTCTTATCTGCTGCTGAGCAGGAGGGCCGAAATGGGGAGAAACCCCACCACGGCCAACATTACGGTTCTGCGGCGCTCGAGTAAATCAGACTTCTGCTGCGTGCAACTTGCTCATAAGGAGAGCAAAGAGGCTGTTAAACCATTATTGTGCCTATCCTTCACACACATTTTAAACCAAAAGGTAACTAAATATGACTACAGGCTTCTCCAACCATGTGTTCAGGCAGAAGGCGAATGTTGGAACGATGTGATCAGACACTCGAGACTCCCACACAGAAGATCGGTCCGCTGCTTACAGCTAACGTCCGTGCAGTCGGTACATAGGATGGAAGACCAGTTCCCCCACCTTGTTTCCAGTCTTAGTGCTAAGCTATGCTAACCGGCTGAAGCTTAACATGTAGAGACGTCAGAGTGCTCTCCATCTTCTCATCTAACTTTCAGCAAAAAATGCAGAACAAATGTCCCATTATGTTTGTTATTCCTTAAGTTTATACGGGCAATTTACAGTGTTTCGTTCATTAAATCACCTTTCTTGCAAATCACTGGAATGAGTTCCAATTGTGGGGACAGAAACATAGAAACACTGTTTAATACAATGCTGACCAATACAGTATACCACCCATAACTATGACCAACTTATCATCCTTTGAGTCAACACCTCTGTTGTATAGTTTTAACTAAAAATGAGCCCTTGAAGGCAGACAGTTCAAAAGTTGCATCTCAGTGATATTGTAATATTTTAAGAGCCTGTGGAGCGTCAGCGCTGTCGGATTTCCGTCTTCTTTTTTTAAACATAAACTAATGTGCCGCTCCGCTGTTGTGAAATCACCATTCCTTGAAAAGACGTTCCCGTTAAATCCCCGCGAATCCCATCATGCGGCTATAACAGCGAACAGTCTCCGACACAATAACTCAACACTGCAGCACTCTGTCATGTTTTCACTCCGGATTACCGCGTCTCCAGTTATACAACGAGCAGCGCCAGAGAGACTACACGGAGCGCTTCACGGTGGAGCGAGAGGAATTCTTAAATAACGTCTTTACTGCTACAATACGACAACAAGACCATCAAGACACAACGGTTGTAATTTTTTGGAATTGTTTCAAATTTGTTTTTTTTTACAGACAACAAGCAAAATGTACTTAAAATTTGAGCTTCAGTCTTCAGAGAGAGAGAGACTGAGGACAAGAGATGGAGAGGGAGAGAGAAATGAGAAACTGAGGGGGGAGATGAAGACACCAAGTCAGAGAGGGAGAAAGAAGCTATTACTGTTTTTTTAATACTCTTTCCTCCGCATGTCTTCCTCTCAGTGCCGTGATGCTTTGCTATGAGATGGCAATTGCTGCAGTGATTGTCCTCCATAGGAGAGCAGAAAAATCCAATTTCATCGATATACAAGGCGAAAAGAAAGATATAAAAAAAAAAAAAAAAAAAAAAGAGAATAAAAAAATAAAATAAATTGAGGCATGGAGGAGGAAAAAAAAACAGCGCTCGAGATAAATAAATAATGTGAAAAAGACAGAGATATATAGAGAGACAGATGTGGCCAGGAGGGAGGGTTTGATAAAAAAAAAACAGAACAGGAAAAAAAGCAAAAAAAAACACGGGCAAGTTGATTGTTAAATATGAGATTGTTTTACAGCAGGGCAGGTATTGAGTGAAAATTTTATAAATATATAGATATTGTTTGCAGGGGCTATTTGGTAGCTGTGGCCCCAATGAGCGGCGGCAGCAGAGGCAGCGGGCCGAGCTGCCTCGGAGCTGGTGATGGCCTGTCACTGGAAGCCCCTCTGATGAATGGCTATGTTGGATTGGAACAGACGTGTAATATATATCAGACCTATATTCTCTCTCTCTGTGTCTTTTGGTGCCTCTTTGTGCCGGTGTGCAAGCTGCTGGGGAAATCCTGAGGTGAAGGGAGGACCGGCGCTGTGAGACAATATTAAGCTAGAGGTTTCCAAGTGAAATCACCAGAGCCTTGTTCACCGCCCACCAACAGGCTACTTGAGACTGGTCAACAACGGCGTGATTTAGTTCACGGCCACATAGTTTAAGAGTTTATTTTATGTATGCTTCTACGGTATTTCAACTCCCCCACTTGTGGTAGGTGCTTCAATGAACTGTGATGGGCAGGGCCTTTTCACACGCCATTACTCGTGAATATTTAAACCAGCTATGACTTGATGAGGATAAAAAATATGATTGGTGTGAAAGTCTGAAATGTCCCAAAAAATGATTTCATACTAGAAATTAACCCCAAAAATGGTTCAATTCACCCTTCGCCAAACAACTTAGGGTTGCCAGCGTAGGATTGGACAGTGGCCTCTCTAGGGGAGGGGCTTAGCGAAGGGTCAGTTTGATCCGGACCGAGACGACCTCTTGTCTACTTTGATACACACTTGTCTTTGTATCTTCCTGTAAATGCGCTCTCTCTCTCTACTGTCTAATACAGTTTGTATTGAGCTCAGTCATCTGAAGTGGACGCTATTAACCAAGCGGCTGTTTTCAGAGCGTACACAGGAACAGAACATGCCACTTGTGACTTTGTTTGGTATGCTGCCGGGCTCACGTTGGAGAGAGGATGGAGTGAGGCGGGGCTGAGATGGGGCCAAATGGGGCCAGAACATGAAAAAGGAGCATTATTAGCACAGTGCAAACTGACTGCACCCCCTACGGAGCCCCGAGCCGCTCGCTGCACACCAAGACAACATGCAATATGGCCGCCATTGATCTTCAGTCACACGACGCATCACTCACCGTCACACAAGACGCACACACGTGCGCCACTTCGGGTTTCGGCTCAGCAAGGAAGCCGGACCCAAAAAAAAGATAAATCGCAAAGTTTGAGGACAAAGTGCTTTGGAAATAGAAATGATTTATAATATAATTCCTGTGCATGAATCAATACATGTTCATTTCCACAGACCGCCCCTTTGTCCAACGTTCCCCATTTATCACCTTTTCTTTTACTATTCAGTGATTCGGGTTGTGGTGCTCTTTTAACCTTTCCTTTAAGACTCTCGTTCTTTATCATTTGATGACATTTTATGTTTTCTTCCACCTCCTTTTACTTTTGTCTCGTTCTTATCCTCACTCACTCACAAATGTCACTTCATCATAATTCCTGCGATAGCTTCGCAGGTAGAATCTATTTCACTCTAGTTTGTCTCCAGCTGTCCAGTCTCTTTATCTATCTCGTCTTTTATTGTGTTGAATCTCGAGCGTTTCCTCTTCCCTTTAGCTTCTCTCTTTCGTACAGTATCTCTTTCCTCTCACACTCTCTCTCTCTCTCTCTCAATCTTCTCTCTCTTTGAGGTGTGATGGTGATTTGTTGACACTTTGATCTAAGGAATATTGACCAGTGGCCAACATGACTGATGGATGGTCAGAGTCTGAAGTCGATAATGCCTGCGTTAGTTGGGACTCATTGCTCCTGCCATCAGCGCTCACATTTTCTCCGTTGCGGGGCGGTGCAGTAGGACGACACTGTCCAAAAGGTGAAATAATGCAACACGAGCTGAGGAAATGAAAGAGAGAAGCTCAGCTATACGGCTGGATCAGCCAGCTTGCCTCCATCTCAGAACATTTCAAACATCTTCTCCTCTCTCCGCTACCCAACCGGAGTCCAACAGACCAATGCACATCCATTTACCGGCAGAAGTCCACTCAATACCCACTGGCTTAAGAACTCATCCCAAGTGAAGGAGGGAACATTTGCTTTATTGACCCAACAAGGCTAACTGTCCGCTAATGGGAACTAACAAATCCACACGGAAAATATTAAACGAACGGTGAATAATTATAACGGTGCTGCTGTTTAATCGGCTGAGAACGATATTTAAAGCAATGTTGTAATAATGGTGTAAGACATAAGACACCACATTTCTTTCATCATGAAATCGTTTGACATTGAGGTCCTATTGAAGACAATGTGTCCCCCCTGAGTGCGTGATATTTTGCCATGCTTGCATTCATGTGAACTTCTAAGAAGAAAAATATGCGAGTGCCTTCTTCTTCCTCATCGCATATCTGTCTATCACAACGGTGTGAAATCTCCATTTTCTTTCCGCCACAGAGAGCGTTTGACTTTTCAGCCCCATCCAAAAGGGGACAAAGCTCCTTCCCAGCATGAAGGCATCAATTTAAGCGCATTAAATTTGGCCTTGTATCCTTCCCGAGATACACTTTAACGGGGCATTTGACCCCGGTTTTCTGCCTTGCAGGCATCTCACTGTGGGACCAGCGTGGCGCTGCCCTTTGAAGTGGGCTAAGCACGGCAGCTGACCTTCGTCCCCCTCCGTAGGACACTAGTATGACAAGGACCATCAGGGTAGAGACATTTCCAGCAACAGGACGACACACACACACTGAGACGTAACCTTTTCTCCTTCAGGTGGCGGTAAGGAGGGTTGAAATTAAAAGAAGAAAAGGGAGCGCCAGAGAGCAAAGGAGTCGCAGAGACAATCCGAGAGAACAAGAGAGAGAGCGAGAGGTGTGCACCACACGGGGGGAAAGCATGCCGAGTTTAAGTTGAAGGATGAAAACAGAAACAGTGGGTCGGAGGGATGAGGAAAATGAATAAATGTGACTGTACTTTGCCTGAGCCCGTGGTGGCCACTGTGTGCATTAATCTGCCTGCACCTGCTCACGTGTTCACACCGTGGTGTGTTTTCCGTTGCCGCGTGTCGATGAGTGCATTATACATTAATAGAGGAACGTTATGAAACGTCTTGGATTTACTACTAGATCATTTCTCCAACTTTGTCTAAGAATTAAGCTCAGTGAACGGTTGTAAAAGCTAAGCTGATTAATAGTGACACAAACATAAGATGATTCAGATCATCGCTTTATTTCTGTCGTAACTGGCTGAGCCTAGTTATGCGAGTTTGGTTGAGCATTAATATCACCTACGTCCATATACGGGCAGTTTTCAGGTTGACTGATGGTGCAAACGGTTTCTTACCCTCTCCTCCAGCCGAGACACCTGCCCTCTGTAGAAAGCATCCTGCTTGTTTAGGTCTGCTTCTCTGGCCCCCAGCTGCTTAGCCTGACACACACACACACACACACACACACACACACACACACACACACACACACACACACACACACACACACACACACACACACACACACACACACACACACACACACACACACACACACACACACACACAGGAGAAGAAAAACCATCACTTGTGTGCTCAGCGGAGCAGTGCCAATTCTATGATACTGATCACAAAACGCACGCATACACAAGTATACATCAGAGAAGTAAAGAAGGGAGAACTCAGACACAGGCGCTCTGTTTATAAGCATATATAGACGAGACTGTGAAACACTTTGTTAATTTAATGTGTGATCAGCGTTGTGCCTGCCGGCGTGCACATAGACGAGTGTTGCGTGTATGTGCACGTACAGCTCCACGTGTAGAAAAGTGCGTCCATTGTCTGCGAGACTGATGATGCCTCGGCATGTATCGCATGTGCGTCTTTGTCCTCTTGCGTTCAATCTTGGGCCAAACCGATATCAGGTCAAGAGGATAACATCAGCTCTCAATATATATATACCCAGCACTACCAATCTCTGCTGTCCTCTCTACTGTAACCGTCACTGACTCTCTGGGTGATAAGACCTGGACGCATCGGCTTCCACAGAGGAGAAGTCCTTCACACTGGGATAGAGGAACACTGACTCAAATAGAAATTAAAATGCTACTAATGAATGAATGAAATAAATTTATATAGCGCTTTTCACAGACAGTAATATCACAAAGTGCTTAAACAGAGCAGACATTTAAAAGCATAAAAAACACAATGTGACCCTAGGGTCAATACATTATATACACAGAGAAAATAAAAAAATAATAAAATAAAAATAAATAAATAATATAAAACAGAATAAAAATGGAAAACATATTTTAAGAGCAGGTCTTAAAATATGTCTAGGACATGGGTTTACTTTTACACAAACGCCAGCCTAAACAGGTGGGTTTTAAGCTGGCTTTTAAAAGTATCCACAGTAATGGATGATCATGATAAAACACTGGGCATTTGGGACTTGTATCGCGCAAACAGAGGTGGTTATTCAAAGCCACAGCGAACTTTGGGACCAAACCACATTTGTATTGTTATTACTGCTCCCTTCTGTTAATAGGATTAGAAAACACGCTGAAATGTCATCTATAATACTACAACGCATTTGGAGGAAGAAAACTGTAAAAGGGGATCATCAAAAATATGGAAAAGCTGAAATAAAAATGTGTCAAAGAGGCTGAGAGGGAAAAAGAAAACCTCGACTCTATGATGCAGAAACAGTGAAAGGGAACTGTAGAGTCTAACGGAAGGTAGAGACCTCTCGACTTACCTTCCGTCCAATCTCCTGAATGAGGGAAGCATTGGGGGGGAAACGAGAGAAGAGAAAAGAGTGTAAAAGAGGCACTGATTCAGCCATGAACTCCTTCAAAGTGACATTTGGAAAGGTTTGGTATTCAGGGGGTCGGGGTGACTGGCTGCCACACGGTTCTGCTTGAGCACTCGCACTCCGTCCTCTCCATCTCCTCTTGCACACACACACACACACACACACACACACACACACACACACACACACACACACACACACAAATACATGTGTGGTATATGACCATGAACTGTGGTTCCAAACCTTCAAAGACACACCGCCATATTGCAGAGGACTGTCCAATGACAAGCATCCACGCAAACAAACTTTGAAGCCTTTACTTTCAGCACTACGAGTGTTGAAGGAGAGGGAGGGGAGTAAGAAGAAAACAACGTATGGAGAGGAAAAAAAAAACATATTGCATTACCCCGTCCAATCTCTACTCCTCTGATAACCATCTGTGTTTGGGCGACTCGGTGCACTGCAGGCGGAGCGGCGCGCTCTATGCATTGTGATGAGGAGTGTCACACCGAAGGGCTGTGCTCGCATGAGATGAGTGGTGGTGGTGGTGTGTGTGGGGGGCGTTTCAAAGTCAAGGGGATGCTCCAAGCTTACGCGCCTCAATTAAGACAGAAACACGGGCAAAACACCTGCGCAGGCACACAGTGACATTATGCCATCCACAGGTCCAGACCAGAACACTCCACAGCACCACTTCATGGTATTCCTGACAACACTCGGTAAAGCAACACCACAACCTAACATTAGCCTGCCTCATCGTTCAGGCCAGACGATTGTCTCCACTGTGTCCCCCCCCTTTTGCATGTCTGAAATGCTTTTTACGTGGCCGGTGTGATGGAAAAAGCTCAAGCAGCCTGCACTTGATGGAATCAAGTTGAACTTAAACCTGAGTGGTGGCTGAATGCACCCTGGAGTACACCCTTAAAAAGTCTGCAGCAAGTACGCGGGAAGTAGCACCGTCTTGACCTTAAAGTGTGTTATCGATTCCAAGCGTGCAATCGGGGTTTCTGGGATAGATTGGCAAAGTTTTCGACAGGCCATATTAACGTTGGGCCAAAAAAAAAAAAAAAAAAAACCTGTCTCCCACCAACAACTCAATTTAAGAGGAATAGAAGAGGGATGATGGGATGGAGGATTGGTAGTGTGGAAGTGTGTCCAAACTCAATGTTCCGCTGAGAGGTGGCGACTAAAGACTTTGGCTTTGCAGATTGAAAGACAAAAGATGCACGCAGACGCCGGGACACAAACAAACGGCTCAGACACTGATCTGAAACGCACACATCAGCACAAACACACACCAGCCGGAGCAGCTGTACCCACAGAGAGCGGGTGGAGAGATAAATGTGTGCTGAAGGCGAGACTAAAGGGCTCGTTAAAAGAGGAGAGGTGGTGACAGAAATGTGTGCCCAGGGATTGTCTTTTTTTGTTTTTGCTCACTTTTGCGTCTACGCGTAAGTCTGTGCATACATGCAGCCGGGCATGTGTGCAACTTCCATGCGAGCAGGTTGTCCCTCCTCTTTGACGACACCCACACAATGTCAGGATTACTTCCGACTGATTAACCCCATTCAGGAGACTTTAAAGATAATCTAATCATACCAAAGGCCAAACAATGGGACAGACTTCAACACTGCCCGTGCACCCTTTGTTCACCAAATGAAGAGGCGGTCACGGGTGGAAGAGGAGGAGAGCTGGGGTAAGTGTGGGGGGTGGTCGAGGAAGAGAAGGGCAGAACTGGACATGAAATGGAAAAAAAAGAAGGAAAAAAAATGGAGCGAGGAAAGAACAGAGATAAGAGACAAAGAGGACGAGGACGACAAAAAAAAGAAGGCGATATCATTGGAAGTGTCAAGAATGGAGAACTGGCTGACAGATGGGGACATGGAGTCTGGGCCAAGTGCATCTCCTTAACTTTAGAAAGAAGTTAAAGAGTGGAAGTAAGGGGACACCTGAAGCTCTCGTGACTTTCCAGCTTTGAAATCTTTTTTTTTTTTTTTTTTTTTTTTATAAATCTGAGACGATGATTTCTTAGTGGAAGCCAGAAATGACGAAAGAGAGTTTTATGAGCACTTTTATCAACTAGGACGATGTAATTCATTTTGGCTAATTTCCTAATTCGACCTTACTCAGTCTAATTTTCCTGTGCAGCAACCCTTGAAAATACAAACACTCAAAAACAATACCCGACAGTAACCCAGTCCACACACTGCAGTTTATAGCCCAGAAAACTACAACTACAACATCGGCCAACTTCTACGCCCCCCCCCCCATATCCATCTCCCTCTGGCCTCTTATTAAGTACAGTAGCACAACGGCTCAGGGTGACAGGCAGCTGAGAGTGAGACCGTGGTGGTCAGATTAAACGGATCGTTTAGGCGAGGCGTACGCCTCTGTGAATATCAATTAGCAAGCCGCTGAATAATTAAGGACAGCCGTGTTTTTTTAATTAGCCGACTGCCGCAGTTTGAGCTGGGAGCGAGGGCGCCGGAGAGGAGGAGGAGGACAGGAGGGGAGGAGAAAAGGAGAGGAGGATTGCAGGAAGGATGAAAACAGGTGGATTTTGCTGCGTCAGGCTCAGCCGCCCCCCCCCCCACCTCCTGTTCTCCCACTGATTTGCTCGCGTACACTCTATTTTCTTTCACACCATCTATTTCTTTTAAGTGTTCTCCCTTTCTTTCAAAAGCATTCATGTGAAATATAACTAACTCCTGCCTGCAGCGTTCAGCAGGATTAGGGCAACTGCATGTGTGAGTATGTACTTATAGTGTGTGTGGCTCCATATGGGACTCCCCGGTTTAAAAAGACCTTATAGGGAATAACACAATTACGTCATATTTGCTTCCTTTCCTGCTCCCCTTTTTGATGAGACACTGTATACTTCCGAGGCACAATGGAGAAAAGAAACCATGAAATAAACCGCAGTACATTAAATAAAACGGTATTGTACTGGACAATCTATAAGTTATGAGCATATAAACAAAATCATTTTCCCTTCTTAAATTGTTCCATCTAAATAACCTTTAAAGGCCCTAAAGGGTAACACTATCCAGTATTTTACCAGACAAAGGATATTGCTGTATAAGAGACAAATCTGAAAAAAATAATTTTGTGTAGGAGAAATATGTTTTTGATTACCTCCCATCCCATTCATCATCTTGTTGCACAGACATTTCGACCCCTTTGGCGAGTCCCGGCCCCCCGGGTTGAGAAGTGGATCCTCTTATAATACAATTCAACTCATGGCAAGTTTACCAAACTAACTGCCAACAGCATACATTCAGGCTGCGCACCACAATCAAGCAATTTCTCCTCACAAGAAAAAAAAAAATTTAAATCAGATTATGGCTTTTATCAATTCTATACATATTACATTTTTCATTTCACACCTCAATGATGGAGATCTCCGTATTGCAACAATGACGTGATTCGCGGTTACAATGTAAGCCAACTAGACGCTTATAAACCATGAAAATCACCTCGGCAAGATGCCGTGATCGATCGAGCACAAATCCGATACCATCGCATTAACTAACGGCACCTCATCCATAACCGTCGGCCTCTTTTGTCTTCCCCCTGCCACCGTCAGCTCGGCCCCGATTCGCCCTGTCACGAGTAGCCTCATAATCAATGCTCCCTCACACCATCCGAGCTGCAGCATGGTGGGTCAGAGCCGCTCACCGGGCCCATCTATCACAGACCCGCGAGACAGGAGCCCCGGTGACAAACTAATACTGAAGCCGCGGGTCATGTGTGCTCCGACGGGCAGTGTGGGTGGGTCGGGGGGGGGTCAAAGGGCAGCACGATGTGACCAAGCTCTGGTGTTAATTGGTACGGCGGAGGTGTAGGTGGCATGTGGGAGGTCAGAGATGGATGGAGGGAAGGGAGGGGAAGTCCATGGGGTGGAGAAGATGAAAGGGTGGGAGAGAGGTGGGCCGATGTGTGGATGGAATATGGATGACAAGATAGTTGGAAGGAGAATTGTTTTTTTGGGGGGGGAGGTTTTTGACAGATGCTCGGAGAACTGTCATATCGAAGAGATGGGAGAATATTTTAAAAGGGGGGTTTGACTAAAAACAGTTTCTTACTTTTTGCAGCCGTATACGAATACTTACACACACACACACACACACACACTAAAAAACTGTTGCGGACACACATCCCTTCCACAAATCCTGTAACTGCCTCTAAAACTGCTGCAGCTCTATCTTTAAAAGCTATCACTGGCAGATCAAATCTAAGTGATGGAGTGTAACATGATATCACCTAACACAGACCTTACTGGCAGTGCTACATATTACCCTTAAGAGTCACTAATAAAACACAAGTTCTGCTAGCAGGAGCAGTAAAACGCCATTAGAGAGCGTTCACTTTGGCTGGTTAATTAGCATCACAGGGTTTTTACTGAGCTGCAATAACACTTCGGTTCAAGGCTAGCGATTAGTCTCCACGGGAGGTGGTAGGGTCATGGGCGATGTAATCCTGTCAGATATAGTGTGGTCAGTTAATGGGCTTAACCTTGAACGATAACACAGGACGAGCACACTGTCAAACATGTATTTACACGCTTGGCAATGGATAAAACACAACTTTTTAATGTTAAAAAGTTCTCAGATGGCCGCTGAGCCAGAGTTCTAGTATCTAGTGAATGTAAACAAAAAGGCTGTATTTGCATATATATCGAAATTATTATAGATTTTACACAGTTATCAAAAAGGAATACTTGATTGTATATACTGTATATGCACACAACATGCCACCACATATTTAAAAGTTGTCCATCTCTCACAATGCTCCTTTACTTCACCAACTGGCGACACTGCCCATACTTTTGGTTATTGTGTCACAGCTACTCTGTTTGGTTGGAGTCACCTGGCCCTCTGACAGTTTTCTGCAAGTTGAACTCCAAAGAAGCCGAGACTGCACGAAGACATTGGCCTTGACAACTTGGACAGTCTCTCCTTGAAGGCATTCATGGTGTTAAAGTTGTTTGTATATCCAAAAGCTGTTCGACAGTCCGAGCCAATTCCCAAGTCGGAAAGGTGCGTTTGGTAGGTTCAGGCTTTGCTCCAACACGCACTTTGTTTGAAGCAGACTGAACTCTTACGAGGAAGTTGTCTTGCAGTAAGAAAGCAACGCAGACCAACTGCAAGACCCCGTAGAGAGTGACAGGAAACAAGGGGAGAAGGTGCAGGGATTTGACTAAAGCAACAAAGGGTGCTGAATCAGTTACAGGCGTCTTACACCGCCGGGCCACAAGGACGCCCCGAAATAAACTGTCCCAACATAATAATGCAGCATCCTGGGAACCCCTTCACTGGGATTGATGCCAGTGGAGCCGCGAATGGTCACACTATAGTCAAAAGAAGCAGTGGCGTCATTAATCATTGAGAACAAGCAGGCTGTGGCTAAGAAGCTCCGACTGAAGCAATTACCTTCCGACCACTACGCTGTAAGAATTAGTGGATATATTGCATACGCTGTTTTCTCCTCTTCCCTACTGGGTATGTGGGGCGACCAGTGATACTTGCTTATTCTGTGGAAATGCTGAAAGGACTCCAGTGGATATGGGTTAGCATCCTTGTGGAAAAAGACATTGAAGCCACAGGCTGCAGACACAATGACTCTCCCAGGGAGGGAGGGTCTCTTAGCACAGTGAGTAATGACGCAACGACCTGGTGGGTCAAAGGGCTGACCTGACCAGGACAGGGACCGAGGGGCCAGGACAGGGACCAAAGGCCAAGAGGTGTAGGTGGAGAGTGTGGGCGTCTCGCTGTTCGTGCGTATTAAAATGAAGTGTCCTTGTGGAGCCTGTAGCTCGTTGACTGTGAACAGAGGTTAACAGAGGGCCTGATCCGAACCAGCTGGCCTTAATGATGCCCAGACAGGGAGTCAGCCCACACAGACATTTACATCTCTACTGCACTTCTGCCAAATGTGCTTAAAGAAGACATAGTATACAAACAGTAAGGTTTATAGTATTCATTTGCTAACCATAAGCTTATAGGAGATAAGTAGGACCATGGTAAGAAGTTCTCATCATTGGAAAAGCTGGAAGAGAAAAGATCGTCCGGTGAACAGAAATGGTACGAGTGAGCCCACAAAAGGTTGAAATCCTGGTAGAAACATGAAAAATCACTCTCCTTTCTTCTCCGAGACACTTCAAGCCCCTCGGCCTCGTTGGAGACACCACCTCCACCACTCCACTGCCAGCTCCTTCGCTGAGGGACGGCAACAACATCTGCTGGCTCGGCGATTGATTAATTGGCTGATCGGGCGCCCGCGGTGTAAACTGATTGATTGATCATCTTGGGGTTGGAGCTGCCTTTATCAAGAGCCCTGGGGAGCGAACCTCTGGAGGTCCCCAGTCATCTGTCATGTCCAACACACAGGGGGAAGACGATGGAGAGATGAAGAGCTGTGGGTTCATTACCGAGACGGGGGGGGCACGCATGGAGGAAGTCTCAGTCAATGTGGGAACAGGGGGGCATGCCGAGAGAACAATGGGGACAAAGCGGCTGAGGATGAAAGGAAGGGAGAAGATACTCTGGTGCTCGAAGAGAGAGAGATAGATCCAGACCTACATTAAGGCAGAAAGAGAAACGAGCGAGGCCTAGCCAAGCACAACATCATCATCACCGGGACAATCTCTTCCATATACGGGCAGGAAAGAAAACAATTAGGATTAATTGTCTCATTTAGTTGGAAGGTATTAGCACTAGTTGTGGTAATTTGCTGTGACATACAACCTCAACTCACCACATGCCCGTTTAAACAGCGAGCAGTGGGAGCACAGGGATTAGAAGCAGACGAAAACAAGTGTGGAGGACGCAAGCGCGCACTCATTCAGACACACAAACCGATGGCAGGAAAATTCCTTCGCTTGACAGCAGAGGACACAGTGAACGACCTGAAAGCTGCATATTGTCTTTGGACAACAGATGTCCCGAGGGAGCCGAGTGAGAAAGAGAGGGAGAGTTGTTCCAAGAGAGATGGAACAACAGAGCAGAGAGACGGTGAGAGGAATGTAGGAAGAAAAGACATTAGGGGAAGACACGCAGGGAGAAAAAGAGACAGCCAGAGGATGTGCTCCTGACACCGGACCTCTAGCACAACTCGAGCCAAATGTGCAGGAAGTGGATCCTTACCCGGATCCATCTGTACGGTAAAGAAACACATGCTAGCGTATGAGTAAGTGACTGACTCCTTGTGTGATTATGGCTGTGGGCATACTGTACATTTCTCAGTGCTCATGCTGCGCATCAATGCATATTCATTCCACCCAGCAGCAGGTGGTCTTGCCGGGCCCGACGAAGCCAGAAGAGGGCCACAGTCCGCCTTAAACTTCTGTCGATCAAGCCCATGTCAGCAGATCCAGGGTCACCTCTAATCCACGAACCTCTTTAGCTGAATTTATGCCATTTCCTCCTCTCCTGGCTGCCGTACTTACCTACTGTTAGCTGTCACCGACAGCTACAGTTAAAGGAAAGGAGACATTTCTTCTCTTAAATCACAGGTTAGCCTTTTTATTCATAATTGTAAGTCTGAGCCGTTCCACCGACATGACATATCTATTCGACATTGGTTTAAAGTTGACACTTTGTGTAGTTTTTAAAGTGCTGTTTTGGGATTAGTTTGTTTCATAATTGGAGTTTGTACACTCTCTGAATCAATACCTCTTGTCTGCTCTCTATTTATTCCTCCGTCTTTTAACTGCCTCTATATCTCATCCAGATTTTCTGCCTCTCGACTCGCCTCTCGTCTTCGCTGCCTCCATATGTTGAAGTTCTTTCCGTCGTTCAATCAAACAATTTCTACCTCGAGCGCCATTAGCGGAGCCGACGGTTCACCGCTACAGAACCTCATTAATGGGCGCTCTCCTGTCAGAGGCGAGAGGGGAAACACAGAGGAAAGGGAAAGGGACGAGCTCAAACGAAAACACCTGTCATGTTACACATCCAACATATCTACTGTACTGAGCCACACACTCATACGGCCAAGTGAACTCAGGACGCCTACTTTTCCAACCTTTGCACTTGAATATCCGGCCAATTAAGTCTTATAGGACGTGTGAAAGAGAGGATAAGAAATAGAAAGAGAACTATTCTCAATGAAACTTCAGGCTACATACAGGTCGCGAGTATTAAATTCCCAGCTACAGTTCCACGAGGGATGGGATTGCATTAACTCATTACATTAAGATCACTTGAAACGATGTGCAGCAATCTTGTTTTTCATCATGATAGAAATGAGACGAAGCAACACACAAAATTGAACCAAGTACTCAAGAAAAGGGCCAAAAAAGTAGTAAAATCGGAGCGATCATATAAGTTAACACCACGGCGAACAACAGGCGGCACCATCATAAACCTACAGCACCGACAAAAACTTTCACTGCTCATCTACTTCCTCTCCCCCTGAACACCCTCAAATCCCTCAAATCCTGTTAAAATAAGTTCAAACCTGCTACAGCTCACTCTTAAACGGAATAAAAATAATAATTGCTTTTGTTGCAATCACTTTGACCAGAAAAAGAAATAGATTTTTCACTAAATCTCGGTTGTACAGTTTCTGTAGGGGCGTCTGCAGCTGTAATGAATTGCTGCAATTAACATTCACGAGTAACAACCTCTTGCTGCATTCACTAATGGGGACGTGGAACATACAGAGAAAGAAAAGTTCAACTTCAAACACTTTTTTGATTAAAAAAAAAAAAAAATAAATAAATAAATAATGATTGCTTCGCCAGCAAGTGTAATTAGTTTCTGTTCATAGAAGTCAAGTAATGCTCAGAATAAGGTGAGGAAGCGCACACAGCACAATGAGACTATTCTCGTCAGCTTTTTAAATGTTTAGCACAAATGAGGATGAAAACATAAATACTAGTGCTGGGAAAGTTAACGCATTCATTAATTAACGCCGACAATTATTTTATCGCATTTTTAAAAATTATAATTTATTTTTTTTTATTTTATTTTTTTTAAATTGACAGACAAGAGACAATACATAACAAGAGGATGACAAGAACAGTGGGATAAAAGCAAACATGCTATAGTCAGACTGTCTCATGTTTATCGTTTTGTATTAGAGATATGATGTCCCTTCAGGGTTGCCGTAGAGAAAAGGCGACTTCCGCTGCTCTCCCTGGAGACTACTGGACATCGCTGCGGTAAAGTCAGCAGACACTTACATGTTAGTGCACCTATATGCTGAAATTCACGGAAAACGCATTTAAACGGCACAGAACATCCGGTTTTCAGAATAAGATGCCAACAAAGTATGAATTATATTCACATTAAGTATGAAACATGCTACCTGCATCTCGTGAACCAAATGTCATTGCCCTTTTGTTCATATAGCAGTACTTTTAAAATAAAAGTGCCCAATACACTACTTTATAATTCATTCTTGAACTTTGCTATAACAATGCGATTAATCGCAAAATAAATCCATGCGATTAAATATTGTAATCGTTGCCCAGCACTAATAAATACATACACCGCCCATTGAGGCCGAGGGAATAAATTGACTGTACGAAAGAGGCTCTTCCTGACACCAGTATCCGTCCATCAATCGGAGCGCTGCCCCGCCCCGGCCCCGCCGGCCAATCGCGGTGCCAATTAGCTGACAGGGTGAGGGCCTGGCGCAGAGTGCCGGCCACCGGCTCTGCCAATTAGAGCCTGATCTCCCGCCTAACCCCGATACTGGCACGGTGTGTGGGCACCACACCCTGGGCAGGGGTGAGGCACGGCCGCACTACATGTAAAGGACGGTTGAGTGGACACCCTCCCCGACGAGAGAGAGAGAGAGAGAGCGTCACAAAGGCAGGAAAAAGAGAGGACATGTACAGTACACCGTCAGTAAGAAACAATCAAAGGCAAAACAGAGTATCTGCCGATTTAAGTTGAACTCTTACAGTACACAAACATGAAGTTCACAAGAACATACACAAAGACGCACGAGGGATGAAAGCTGTGAGCAACTTTCACTTAATGAGGAAATAAACTGCAAACGGCTGTTTGTCAAGTTGTCCGTTTGTACCTTTTCCTGCGGCTTCAATAGTTCATCATAGCGGAGCGTATATTTGTACGGTCTCGTGTAAATGTAATAATCCATCCACAGTGACTGATACACTTCCCCTCCAGACCCATTAGTGACTGCTTGTGAGATCTGTAATTGTAGCTCCCCCTCTGGGCCAGTCAATGAAACTCTGATGAAAGCTGGAGAGCAGTGTTTTCCTTTTCCCAACTAAGGTCAAAGTCAAAATCCAGTCCATGATGTGTGAAATAGTGTAGCATTGAACGCGAGTACAGAGCAGTCCAGTGCAAGAGAATATCCTGCTAATATCAGATAGAAACATATATATTCCCTTAGATGTTTTTGAGAGAGAGAGAGAGAGAGAGAGAGAGAGAGAGAGAGAGAGAGAGAGAGAGAGAGAGAGAGAGAAGAGAGAGAGAGAGAGAGAGAGAGAGAGAGAGAGAGAGAGAGAGAGAGAGAGAGAGAGAGAGAGAGAGAGAGAGAGAGAGAGAGAGAGAGAGAGAGAGAGAGAGAGAGAGAGAGAGAGAGAGAGATATATAAAAAATGATAGGTGATATATATATTAAAGGTTTGCATTTTTTTTGTTTTATTTTTACAGCTAAATAAGTTGTTAGTTGAGAAATTACTTAATTAGGAAACCGGTCTGGAGGCTGTTTAATGGCCGTAGAAATAAGAGTTTATCCAAAAGAGTTACACTGTGTGGTAAAACTGGTCCGTTCAAAGAATTGGCAAGATCCCCATTTCACCCCAAAATCCTTTTGATATCACTCAGCAAAACAGTTCAGGTATTGAGTCACTTACCAAAGTGTGTGGCTGACAAATAAATCAGGTCTTGGGAAAATGTAGATTTCCACAAACTGGAGGAACATTCTGGTGGTCCTACTTGTTGAAGATGACTTTAGTTCTTTAGGTCAATCTGTGATTTATGCCACATCCCCCCCTAACGTCTTGCGTAATACATATACAGAGCAAAAACATGAGAAATGTTTAATTCTCTTGAATTCAGTTGCATTGAGCCTGGAGTCAAAGATAGGATGCAATTTGTCCACAGTATACGTAAATCACAGTGTACCACGACCTCTCTTTATCGCATTCCCCCCCCCGCCCCCATCGTCTTTATACTCTGATGTGGAAAGAAAAAATAATAAGTGTAGAGAAAAATATATATATACATTTTTTTTTTTTTTTTAAATACCACCAACGGGCACTAATTCAAAACCCAGCAAGTCTCCCTTAAATACCTGGGAAAAATGAAAGAAATGAAGTCGTCTGCCCATTATCAGCCGGATCCAGTCTCCTGTATCCAACATGTCGTACACAAGGGAGTACAAAAGATTTTCCACAAATTAAAAAAAAAAAAAAAAAAACAGAACTTTTGCTGGTGGCGGCAGTTTTCAGAGCGGTGGAGGGGAGAGGAGTGCTGGGGTGAACAGAGGGGGACTCGCCGCATTAACAATCTTAAGCTTCTCCCAAAGTCATTTTCAAGCCAGCCAAGCATCAAATGGAACACAGTTTAAGGAAAGAGTAGGTACTGATTTCCTCCAGGATGGACAGAGTGTGTGTGTGGTGAGGCAGCAAACAGACATTCTTGGTATGCTGCATCATCCCTTGCTGTGAAAGCGAAGATGGTGGAACATCACATTAGCTATAGTGTGGTAAGTGTGTGTGTGTGTGTGTGTGTGTGTGTGTGTGTGTGTGTGTGTGTGACAGAGAGATAAAGATAGCAACAGAGGGAGCACAAGGCTGATGGGTAGAACGCTGCTCTAGACATCAGCACTGCGTTTATTAGGCCTCATCTCCGTATCAGCAACCATTTCTTTCACGTTGAACTAACTTCAGTATCAATGTTGATTAATAGTTTCTTTCCATTGATATTTTTTGTGTACCTTCAATAATGATCTGCTGAGGGACCCCCCCCCCCCCCCTCCATCAAGTCAAACTCTTCAACAATGCCAGGTCCACCTGTTGCTGTTACAGGAAGTGGAGCAGGAAATCAAAAGCAAGGCTTTTATTTTACTGATTGACCCAATAAGAACCTTTTCAAGAGCAGCTGTACACAGGCCTATAATCATGCTTGTACTGCTAACTCATGGTGGCAACAGGCTTTTTCTCAAACCCTGTACTGCTGTCAACTATGTGCGATTTATGGCTTTTACATTTCCTGATAGAAAAGTTAACGTTACTATATCTCGAAGGCAAAACAACCTTAAACACTTAGCCTTTGGTTCGTTGTATTTCTCGGTCATCCAGGAACTTGGAGAAATCGAATCTGATCATCCTCTTCTGTTGCATATTTCTATACCTTGTGCTGTGTTAGCTTGAGGTCTCAACAAAAGAAAAAAGTAAATGTAAGATCTGAGTGTTTTTCGACCAGTTGCCAACAGTAGACGGAACCACTGCCGCCAGGTAGACCCCCCCCCCCCCCACCCCACCTAGGCCACTGTTTTGGAGCTCGGAAAAGATTGATGACTCTGGGTTTGATTGAAAAGTCTGCCTCGGGTTAGAGCCGGTTGTCTCGGTGAAACGCTGTGGCTGGTGATTGATTGGCCACTGGGCGAGTTTGGCTCCGCAGAGCACAGAGTCGTTGAAAATCAAAAGAGGGGACGGCAGAAGTCTGTGATTTCATTAAAAGGCAGATGTGTGGACTGACAGATGGCTGTGGACTGTGAATGAGTGCATGACTCGCGCGCTAGTATATCTCACTGTCAAAACGCATCATTTGTCAGCGCATAAAGACCATTATCTTTATATTGAGCTCATTCATCCCCTGCTCTTTTCCCGCTGTGACTCCAGCCAGTATCCACTGCAAAATAATCACAGATCCCTAATTGAAGTTGCTGGTAAATTAAGCACTAATTGACCTGATCTCTAATTAAGGGTTTATTTCTGTGTAATGAGTCCGGCCATCTTGACCACATAAAGCCAACAATCTTCCACAGCGAGCTGCTCATTATATCACAATCATGGAGAGATGATTCTCAACGACCACACGATGAGAAGATGAGGTGCGTCTTTAGTGGGTTCCCAAGTGTGATGGTGACAAACCAAATCAGTGTTAGGTGCTGCCACTTTCCCTGTGAATTTGAGATCGACTCTTTGCTATTTGCAGCCACTGTGATCTCGGAAGTGAAGCTTGGACCAGCAGGCATACTCAGAATAAAGACTGCAATTAAAAATGACAGATACAACTTCACAAAAACTGTGGACCGTCAAAGGCTCATTTAAATGTCATTCAAACAGTAATTGTGTCCGCTTGCTTTGTATCCTACCGACAGCCAATGAAAGAACGCAAAGAGGCGAAAACAACACGCAACTACACCGCTGTGCTTAAATACCAGAAACCTATTGTGCACGCCGCTGTTCCCCTTTCTTTTACTGCGGTTCCCCCCCGAGTGGCAGAACATGTGTGAGCGCTGACACTGAACATGTTCCCTCTCAGACAACAGAACCCCAGGAACCCAACAACAGTGACAACACACAGCCCCGGCCTACACCGCTGTGAAGTTTCAATTACTGGTGGACTTGGTGGCTGGCTACTGCCAGTCAGCCTGACAGGGAGAGGAGTGACTATAGTGGGGACAAGCACTCCCACCAGGGTGGTGGGAACCATCGGGGGCCACGGCTATGATGGACTAGACACCCCTGCGTATGATATTAAAAACAACACTACATTGCATTAAATGGCAAGTTTTAGATGCCTTTAAACAGTTTGCTACAGGAGAAGAAAGTACTACCCTCCCTCTCCTGTGGTCCAATAATGGCGATCTCTAAAACACTATTCTTTATAGCTTCCTAAAATATGCCGAAATGAAAGCTTTACCATATATTTTATCTTATTTCAGCACTAAAAAAAAGGCAAGAGTCAGAAGCGGTACACAATAACAATCAGAATGTAAAAATCAATGCTATCTAAACGCTCCCCTAACCCCGGTCTCACCCCACGTCTCGGGGCAATTCTCCCGATTGGGTGTCGCTGTAATTGGTGCAGCTATGGTTGCGCAGGTTATGGTCATTACAGGCGAGCGTGGGGAGGCATAACCGCTCACAGCACCGCTCTCATTGTGTGTGAAGTAGAGAGGGGGGGGGGGGGGGGGGCTGTATGGGGTCCTCTGCTGCTCACCGTGACCTGTATCTTAATGAGGAGGACAAATCAATACTACGCTGGACAAAGAACACACCGGCAGCTGCCGGAGACAAATGTTATTTCTGTGGCAATGAACATGAGAGCAGAGGCTCAGGTCAAGTCACAGACACAACAACAATACTAACTTCTGACTTAATAGTTCACCTTCCTACAGAACTCCATTTTTCTTTTTCGTTCTTACAGGAAAGCAATGCTTTTTTCCTTATTTCCTACAGATGATCTTATAGTTTAAGCCTGCTTCATTACACCATTGTTGCTGCTCATATTTAAAAAAAAAAAAATCACTCCTCCAGAGCTTCCTCGTGGCCTTGACAAAGTCCAGTTGCGGAAAATGTTCTTGCGTGACAACCGTGTCTCTCTCTTCCTGTTTCTCTTTTCTGTCTTTATTAAAACCAACAGAAAAAAAACCCCAGTCCTCCAAGACGGACAGATTGATAGACGACAGATGCAATGTTTACTCACGTCGTCGACGCCCTCTGAACTTTTTCACCTCCCACAACTGAAAAATACACTTTCTTTTGACAACAAAGCTGCTCGTGGGCTGAGATAAATCCAGCAGTTTCCAAAACACTCGTTTCAGTGGTTTTTAGGGAACACTGGAGAATAATGTGCCACAAGAAGAGTTCATATTTGATTGAAAGTATATTTTTCACTTAGTTAGTTAATCAGAGGAAAAGATGCAATGTTTCCAAACAACTTCTCACAATGATATCTATCAATATCATCTGTTTTTGTGCAGTGAGATTCAGCCAACAAGCTTAATATTTCATGTAAAAAAAAAAAAATGAAGAGACCGTCAGAATAAAAAAAATCAAAAAAAAAAAAAAAAGAGTTCATCTCAATCTTATATCGTGATTATTGCTCAAGGACATAACAGTGTAGCCTATAAGATAATACACGAGGTGTTAACAGGTTTACTGGGAGAAGGACTGAACAAATCACCTCTGAAAGCTCCATCAGCCACCAGATTATGTGCTTAGCACAGCAAACCACAACCTCCCCCTACAGCTCTATTCTCGATCAACTTATCGACTTTGCCCAGCAATCGGAACCACTTTCACCTTCCAATCACCGATGCTGATGAGCTTGTAAATATAAAATGGGATTTCTTGGGCATATTTTGAGTAAAATTTGACATCATTCTGCTCTTGTTTTTTTCCCTTTTGTAGTAAAATGAAATAACGTCTCACACTGAGACACAGACAGGAGCACACACACAAAAGACCTTAAAACATGTGTTATGTTTCATCAAAGACGAGTTCACCGTGGGTAGCGGACAAACTGACTGAAATGACAATGGGTGGTGGTTGGGCGAGAGGCTGCCTTTCAAAAAAAAAAATAAATTAAAAAAAAAAAAAAAAAAAAGGCCACACAGCCACCGTTCCTTTCAACTGGAAAAGTCCATTTCCAGTTGAAAGGAACGGTGGCTGTGTGGAAGCGGCTGCCTTGACAATTACATGAGTGGTGCGAGCGGCACTGTGCCTCCACTGATAACCTGTCGGCTTCTATTAAAACTGCAGCAACTCCAAAAGAAGGCTCAAACTGAGGAAATGATGGCACGGGCACGCTCGCACAATCATGAAGACAGTAAAAAAAATAAATAAAAATTAAAAAAAAAACCTCCTGCTGCAGCGCGTGTGTGAAATATAAGTTACAGACAAAGACAGTATACGACTGTGTTGGTATGCTCAGTCACATACTGAATGCGTCGCCACTGCAGTGCAGCTGTCTGTCGTCTCAAAGGCAGCTAATGGCCCGACGGTTAGCCCTGGGCCCACAAGCAAAAGCTTCGCGGGCGCACCGGAGGAAAACTTCTCTTAAGTACAAGGAGTCGGTACTTCGGGAGTGTGCAGGCAATGACACGCACGAGGACTCTCCTCCTGTGACAGTTCAGTAGGACCCCCCCCCCCCCCACGGTGCTGCTCACATCTTACAGATACAAAGCAGGTGCTTGCCCTTGCTCCCCCCTCCTCCTCCCACCATTTGTCCTTTCTCTTTCCTGATGAAAAACAGAAATTAAATTACAGAAAACCTACAACTGCAGCGGCTTTCTTCTCAGATGCTGAAGGGAACAACACTTGACATCATGCGTCTCCCTCGCCGCCTTTTTTCTTTCTCCCCTTCGTTTTGATCGCCGTTCCATATGAGGGATCCCTCATACACTTGTCCTGCGGCATGGAATCACGTCAACGCTCCGCTCCTTCTCCCTCCATCCCTCCATCCCTCTCGCCAAAATGATTCATTTTTCTATTACGACGATGAGCGTGTGAAATGAGCTATATAATCAATAGCATAGGTTTGTAAACAGCAGCCGCACTCGAGGGAAAATGTGTTTTCTTTTTGAAAACAATACGCTGCTGCCTGTGTGTGTGTGTGTGTGTGTGTGTGTGTGTGTGTGTGTGTGTGTGTGTGTGTGTGTGTGTGTGTGTGTGTGTGTGAGTGTGAGTGTGAAGGAACGCTCATCTGACAATGTTTACGAGGGCAATTTACAGGAAATAAAGACACAGGCCGCCCAAAATGAAGGCAGCTTTCGGAATACTGAAGGATGAACGTGCAGAGATATGGAGGAGGACAAACATATCAAACCACAAGATGTGGATACAGCAAAGAGGGGTTCTTTTAGAATAGACTTAAACTGCACCCCGAGTTTGCATTATGTAAAAAAACGACATGTATGTGGAGGGAGAGAGTGTGTGTGTGTGTGTGAGTGTCGACACAGTGAAGACAGTTGTATGTACTACTGCTCAAAGCGATGCTCAAACACTCACAGCCCTGACATTTGTCGCTGTAGCAGGCGAGGATCACCCGTGTGTCTGCGTGACAGAGCAGCAACGTGCGAGCGGAAAATGACCCGTCTTCATGTAAAAATCGCTGGCATCGGCGAGTCCGCGTTTACAAGGTCGGGCAGTTAAAATGCTCAATGTCTGTTTGATAGTGTGCCGCGGGAAAACGTATAAAACTGTTTTACAAGACGAAATAAAATGGTGAAGTTCACAATAGCGTGCCGTATATAAACGAGCGTGTTCGTTTAAGAAACAGACTTACATAGAGTTGAGCGCGGAGCTTCTCGTCCTCGGTGGCGATCCTCTCTCTTGTCACAGCCTGCTGGATGCTCTCCTGGCCCGCGGCCCGCTCCACAGACAGGATCCTGGACACTTCAGCCTGCACCATGGACTGGGCATCAGCCTGAGCCTGGGCTGCTGCCCGCACCTTCTCCGCCTCAACCCTGTGGAGCATCAACATTTGACATGATTAAAACACGTTCTAACCCATTTTCTATACGTTCATGAAAAACACTGCACAACCTCATGTAACCTGCACTCAGGGTATAATAAGAAGAATGCACCTCACTGTGCACTACAATATATATGCTACTCACTACTCATTCTCCTACAGCTATCTCTATAATGCATGACTTGCTCCTCACATTTTTAGTGTACAGTGTATTATGCTGTCCACAGTATGTTGTGCATCGTCTGCTGCACTGCAGACCGAGGTCCCCGTGTCTTTACGTACTGTCTGGTGAACCACAAGCTCTTTCTGGCAAGTTTTGCAATTTTAAACTTTGAAACTTTTAGAAAAAAACCACAGGTCTATATTGCTCAAAATGTTAAGATCATCTTGTTAAACACAGGTAGTGAATGGCTTCAGGGACACGTGATAGTAAGCTTAATTTATCTAAGTATCTTTGGTGTTTACAGCAACACCCACGTTCATGTGGCTGCATGCTGCAATGTTACAGTATCTCACAAATGAATTAAACGGTCACAAATGCAAGTGCAGTGCTAATGAAGCATAGATGTAGGCCACATATTGTGTATTGATTTTGAACCCTAATGTCATCCATACACATGTCTGTGCTATTCCACTGTTTGCAGAGGGGGAAACACAGAAGTCAAAAAAAAGAAATGGACTAATTGACATTCAAGAGGAATCTGAATATCATTAATAGACAGCGTAAGCACCGTTTTCCCCAACCCAGTGCAGCCCTGCTGTAGACGGCAGCAGCTCGCTCTCTGCAGATACAGGACCACCATTTGAACCCTGTCACTGGGCTCTCATAGTTGCCTAGCAACGCACTCCCTACCCGGCGTCGGCGACAGCGTGCTTGATTGGTGAAGAGAAGGAACGCCGTCTCCCCGAAACGCTGAAAGTCTTCCTCTGCTGGGAATCAAACGGCGGTGGCATGAGGAAGAATAAACACACGAGCAGAGCGAGCGCCTGACTGAATTATGACAGACTGAGTAAAGATGGCGAGGATCTTTAATAAACTTCTGCCAAAGAAAAACCCTGAGACGGCGTTGAACGACAGCCTTGATGAGAAGTTAGCTGCCTGACAGTGATGCCGGCTGGTTTGGCGATCTACTCCCCAGATAGCAAAAACGTTTCAATATTAAATTCCTTTACATTCAAATGAACCGTCTGTGATCCATCAGTTGTTAAAGGTCTAATTCATCAGCTTATGTATGATGCCTACAGTAGAAACCACAATAGTTGTTATTTAATGGTGAATTACATTTGTGTCTTCTGTTTTTATTTTATTTAATTTATTTATTTATTTTATTTATTTTATTTATTTTATTTATTTTATTTATTTTATTTCATTTATTTCATTTATTTCATTTATTTCATTTATTTCATTTATTTCATTTATTTCATTTATTTCTTTATTTTATTTATTTTATTCAATTCATTTAATTATTTTATTTATGTATTTTAATCATTTTATTTATTGATTTATTTTATTTATTTTAAAAGTTGCTTTAAAAAAAAAAAAGGTAGGAAACTGTGTTGCATTAATGATCACTCGAGTTAAATGCATGACTCATCAGGTTTGTGCATCGCTCATCCTGGTTGTCAAGTGTGTGGTTTGTGGCTTCTTCTCCTTTTCTTGATATTATATTATTACTCCCACTGATCCGTCAGTGTGAAAGGATTTCATCTTTTATTCAAATTTTTTTATCTCATTCATCCCTCCACTCACCTGTGAATACACTCAACATTCAGACGGGGAGGAATCGTGATGGACAGACCGCTCTCACTGATCACCATCCCGATGCCTTTGGCTTCGAGCAGATGACAGGTAGGTCTAATAAAAATATGTCCGATGTCTTAAAGCTGCCATTTGCCCCGCAACACCACTAAATGTCAGGGAGCAAAGGGGGTGGGGGGGGGGGGGGGGGAGACGGAGGGGAGAAAGACAGGAAAAAGTGAGCGAGGACGGAGCGAGAGTGAGCGGTGGCGACATGACATGTTTGGCCCTGAGGAAGTGAAGCAAAGAGGGAGTGAGGCTGAGAGTGGGCGAGAGAGAGAGAGAGAGAGGGATGGAGGGAGACGGAGAGAGACCAGCCATGTCCAGTCTCACAGTCCAGTGGGCTGCACACGTCAGCACACTCCATCCATCATCGGCTCCGACTCCCCCCACACACACACACACACACACACACACACACACACACACACACACACACACACACACACACACACACACACACACACACACACACACACACACACACACACACACACACACACACACCTAATGGCCTTTTACATTCACCATTTCCCCACAATCAACGCCTGCCTGCCTGCCCTGCTAATGCACCTAAGCTACCTCTACTCAAGAAGCTTCAGCTGCTACTATAACATAGAAGTGCTTTTTTTGTTTAGAAATGGACTTTGTCGGTACTCACGCGGATGGGCATTAGCAATCAGTTGACCTTTTGAAGCACGGAACTTAGACCTTTATGTCAGTACAGTATATTTATCGTAACAATTACTACTACAGTACGAGAAAAACGAAATACATTCTGCCAAAGCAAATTCACGTACACCGTGCCTGATGAGGCTTTGCCACAAAAACTTTGCCTGCACTCATTCAATTATTTAAGTGCTGAACGTGTGCAGATGTTTTCAGGACAACCGGCATTCTTCAGCAGCACTGACACTCAGGAGCACAAAAAGCTCCTTTTGTTTACCCGTTCGGTTGTCGCAACGGAACAACAGACAGTGAGGCAAAGCTGAACTAATTAAGAAAGAGGAAAAAAATACCAAGATGCCACGATTTTGATGCGGATTCAAAGAAATGGTTGAAAAATAACAACAAAACTGAACATTATTAGCTTTACTTATCACCTGAAAGTAAACTGAAAGCTGTCAATGTTATGGCGAACAAAAGCTACAACCTGGACGAGTGAGCGAAAAGGGGAGAAAACAGACAGCCTTGCAAAAAATAAAAGTCCCCTCGACTGACTTCCTCACAAGTGCTAACCCAAGCAAAGACTGCTATCACTAGCCGGATGCTATCTGTCTGCTTCACCTCTATTGCTTTCCACTCATTATTACCCTGTCCCTGGGATATTGGACGCATTTTTCATTCCACTGTAGAAGATTGGCACTGGGTCGGGGGGGGGGGGCTTTGAGGTAGAGGATGGAGAATGGAGTCAGACAGAGAGAGAGGGGGGGAGACAGCACCTAAAAACATTTTCAGAGGATGAGTGGATGATGTTTGGCCCCAGTACTGGATATAAAGTGAGGATAATCGTGGCCCAGTAACCTGTGTGTTTGATGGCTCAGTGGATCGAGCCTTGGAAACAGACGCATTGGAAAGACAGTGAGTTCTTCATACGAAAAAGGAGTGGGGTGCCTGAAAGTGACTCGGTATTTTCAGGAGATGACCCTGAACAGAAAATACTCCAAGCTATTTTAGGACACTATTCTTTAAAGCCGACAGCGATTAGATCTGTGGCAGTTTATATGAAAAATGCATCGGTCGAGTCGCTGCGATACTGCTACTTTGGGTGAAGTGACTATAGTCGGGGCATCAACAAAGGGAAAATGCAGGCATGGTGAAAAATGACGGGCGCTCAACACTACAAGAGCTGATTCAAATCCATTAAGCCATCATCACCAGTTACTCCACAGAAAATCATTTCAAATATCATTACCCTCGCACAAATAAACACATGTCTTCTATCTTTCCTTTCCGTCCCTCCCCTCAGCTCTTCACCCTGTTAATGTCGCGGTACCGTGCCGCCTACAGGTGTGTCGCGGTACCGTGCCGTCTACCCATCACCTACAGGTGTGTCTCGGTAACGTACCGTCTACCCGTCACCTACAGGTGTGTCTCGGTAACGTACCGTCTACCCGTCACCTACAGGTGTGTCTCGGTAACGTACCGTCTACCCGTCGCCTACAGGTGTGTCTCGGTAACGTACCGTCTACCCGTCACCTACAGGTGTGTCTCGGTACCGTGCCGTCTACCCATCACCTACAGGTGTGTCTCGGTACCATACCGTCTACCCGTCACCTACAGGTGTGTCTCGGTAACGTACCGTCTACCCGTCACCTACAGGTGTGTCTCGGTACCGTACCGTCTACCCGTCACCTACAGGTGTGTCTCGGTAACGTACCGTCTACCCGTCACCTACAGGTGTGTCTCGGTACCGTACCGTCTACCCGTCACCTACAGGTGTGTCTCGGTACCGTACCGTCTACCCGTCACCTACAGGTGTGTCTCGGTACCATACCGTCTACCCGTCACCTACAGGTGTGTCTCGGCAACGTACCGTCTACAGGTGTGTCTCGGTAACGTACCGTCTACCTGGCGGGATGGATTCTGACAGACCTGTGCGGACTCGACCCAAGCGCCTTGAAACAAAAGGCATTTAAAGGCCCAATGCAATATTTATGTTCGGAATAATGTCGCTGAATGCTACCCATGAATATTTTATGGAGCCAAGCACTCTCCATGACTGACACACACACACACACACACACACACACACACACACACACACACACACACACCTGACTGTGGACTGCTATGAAATGCAGAGGCCGTGTTATAATTAAGTGTGTGTGGGGAACAATGGACAGTACAGGGAGAAGATGGATTTAGAGGAGCCCCCACTCTGCAGAAGGAACATAAAAAGCTATTTTGCAATCCGCCCTCTAATTTGCCCACAACCGCGATGTTCTTAGTGCTACGAGCAAGCACACTGTCAAAAAGTGGATATCGTTGTCACTGTCACTCTTTAAATATCATACCTCGTGCATAAAGCTCAAACTACCAGCTTACAACCATTTCATTCTCTTAAAGAGGCAGAACACAAAGACTGGTGTGGAATGAGTTCAGAGGCCTGGTGGGTATTATTCTGTCCAACTAACTGGGTGTGTTATGGAGCTTAAACACTGGAATTATATGAGAAATGACTCGGAGTTTGTATTGAACTCCCTCCAACTGATACCATCTGTTCTGTACAAGACCAGCTCGAGTGATAGACGAGCCACAGACGGTAGATTTGCTCGGAGATTGAGTCGATAACCATTACTGTTCTACTGAACAGGTCAGCAGCAGGCTACAGTACTGAACATGCTGAGCATATCGTTTTTCAAAGCAGCGGATTTTTCGAAATGTACAGTTCACCGACACTTCAAGCGGCCTTATGCGCTGGGGACCGCAGCTCTGTTACGCGTGTATCACCGGGCTTATGAGAGGCAGGAAGCACAAATTGGAAGAAATTGCTTTTTTGGGAATTAAACCTCTTCATGCAGGTAGTGAAACATGAAAACGATCATAGGATACATTATAGATATCACGAGTAGGAAAAAGCAGCACAGGAAAATGTACAAGGCGTGAAATGTTGACTGCTGAAGCCGGAGGATGCATGTGTGTCTCGGTGCACGTAGAGTATTCTATATGGTTACTAAGGCATTGCAAGGTGGAGCTACTAGTTTGTTTGCAGCGTGAAAATACACCGTTGTTGTGGTTGTTTCGCAGGGTGGCTAAGGTGGCACTAGATGGGCAGTAGCTGGATGCTAGGGTTCATCAACTGGTTATTAGCCGACCGCTATGGTTTTCTATGTGATATCTATTGTGAAGAAGTGCATGCTATAAGTCAGTCCGCAGAGCCCTGAAGCTCCGCCCCCACGGCTGCACAGAGCCTGTTGGCCTATTTAAAGTTTTTTTATTGATATTAAATGTGTCGCGTGTCTAAATTGCACCAGATTTACCACTGCTCTCTCTTTTGGGTCCCCATCAATATGCATTGCATGAAGTGAATGACATGAAGGGTTCTAGACATACCCAGAAACAGAAACAGATTCTGTGCTTTATAGTTGGATTACTAAAATAGTAAGTGCAGTGAGAGAACGCTAGCAATGTTGCTGATGCATACTTTTAAGGAAGAATCACAACTCCCCAGACACAATACTGGCTCACTCGGGTTGGACTCAGGGGGAAAAAACTTTTAGATTTTTAATAACAAACTCTGTATGAATGAGTTGGAGGTTTGTGTGCGACAGTGCTTGTATTTCTGTGTGAACAAAAGGTAAAAGAAATAAACAATATGTAAACTGGACTATCGGTCTGCGTCTGACCTGGGGGCAATAAGGAATTTAGCAGGCCGGCTGGGTAACGGAACGACAGACGCTCTGGGATAAGGTCAGTGTTCCCACTCAAAAGTCTGACACACAATTATATTGCCAACACAAGCTGCTTGACAACATGTTGAAATAATGGGCAGAAGTTCCACAACAACTAACCTTTAAGTGTTAAAGTTGGACATTCAAACAAATGCATTTTATGCACAGGGGGGGAGAGAGAGACTGATGGAGAGGGGAGGGAGGAAGAAGACATGAAAAAGAGGGAAAGAGGTAGAAGGAGCAATAGAGAAGGGTGATTGAGAAACAGACAAAAGATGGAGATTGTCTGGAGAAACACAGAAGCTAGAAAGGAAGGTGCCGAGCGAGGATTAAGAAGACAAGATAAGGAGGGAAAGGTAGAGGAACTCTGGAGAGAGGACGACTCGAGTGGTGACACGGGATGAGTTAGGTTGAGGGAGGAGGGACAGTCCGAGAGTTATCTCCCCTCATCCCTTCCATACTTTTTTTTTTTTTTTTCCCTTCCTCTGAGTCGTTCTGCTCTGATGCCTCACAGAGAAGTGGCAGAGGCAAATCTGCTCCCTGCAGCCGCTCCTTGATACAAATGAGTTTAGGCTGCACCCAAATGAACTCCTCGCAGAGCTCTTTCTTCACTCCGACCAGAGCGAAACATGCAAAGCCAGATCTCTGGAGTTCATTTGTGGCCCTGAAGCCAAACAGAAGAAATACCGCCATACTCTCAATGCCACTGTTGCTCAAAAGGCCCTTGTTAGAATGGAGGATTTTATAAAGTATAGCGCGGAAATAACATTTAACACACAAGCAGATTGAATGTGTTGGGAAGCTTTTCACCACTAATATTCTTAAATAACTTCTTTTTACCCTTAATTTGGCAGTTAGCTGGTTTTTTTTAACTGCTTTTCAATTGAACACTCTTATTCTATTGTGAAAGAACATGCATGAATTAGTTATGTATTTTTGGGTTGAACATGACCTTGGCCTCATGTTTCTTGTGTGTGTGTGTGTGTGTGTGTGTGTGTGTGTGTGTGTGTGTGTGTTTTCCCCGATGACCTGGGGGTTCACACATTCCTCCATTTGCTTGTGTTCAAGCTGTGCAGCAGTTACACTGCAGGGTTCTGCAACTACTGTGGCACTGTGCAGTCTTGTTCGCTGAGCTTTGATATGCTCTCACACACACACAACTATTTCTTCTTACCTCTTATTTCAATTTTACAGCCAATCAGTTTCCTTGCTGAGTCTTCCACAGCGAAGGCCACAATCACTTCACTTCGTTTGCCTTTAACAACCCAAAAACTCTGTAATTACTGCCTGCACTGTGGGAAGGTGAAATACCATCGCAATTTAATTATAGTTCGACAGCCCAGATGTTCCTCTCATCTATTTCAATTAAAAGAAATCGCCAGTCACCTTCAACTGAAATTACTACAAATGAATAGAAAAGTTCAATTGCTGTGGCAAAATAAAAAAAAAGGAGTGAAAGACCTCTTCCATACTGACGGATAGTGCTGTGCTAGCATGGAAACGTTTTATGTTCAGTCTCTGTGCTTTGATTTCTTTTCTAATACTTGTTGATTCTAGACAAACCTACCACTGATCGGCACTTTTTAAGCTCTCCTTAAATCCCAGAATGCATCTTGATGGCTGTCCCATGTATTACTGCCTGCATATACTATTATCTTGGAAAATGGACACGCATGCACAAACACACACTCGCAGAACAAAAATAAGGTAACAAAATGAGAAATAACAAACAAGGCCACGTTAAAAACTGACATTAATGTGCTTCTACACACAAAAACACAAATGTGCTGGCGAACAAATTATTGTTTATTTACCATTTCATATTCCGTTAAGTCTTCTTCAGAGGAAACGCGGCCCGTGCCGAATACAAATTGAGGGCTTGAGCCACCGTGAATTCAGTTAATCGCGAGGAGGGTGTAATTCTGCGGCACTTATTGCTCTGAAACGACATCAATAAGTGAGCTGCAGGAAGCTACGTACAAGAAATAAAAATCAATTGACAAATGATTTCTCAAAACCACTTGAATGAGCCTCAAAATGGAGGCTAATCGCTAGGCTAACACTACCTCCTCCTGGATATGGAAAGGTTGTGTCCCCCCCCCCAATACAGTACAAGAGTGCGTTTAGTGGCTAATCACAGTTCATTCACCAGGGTCTACTGGAGATCATCCAAGACTGTTAAAGTGGGGGTGCAACACCATAATCGGACATTATGGCACGTGCACCTGCTTCTTTAGGGTCAGAGAGAAGAAGAGGAGAGAGGACGAGAGGAGAAAGGTGCTCTCCTGACATGAACGGTGTGTTTCTTTATCAGGCAGGGCTAATGGATCACCCACTCAACACCCAGGAAATTACCTCAGGATAGCGCCCTCCGTTCTCAGGCATGATTAATTGATCCGGAGAAGGAGAGGAGAAGCAGAGATGGAGGGAGGTTTAAAAAAAAAAAAAAAAAAAAGTGCTGATGTGCTTCGGAAGAGAGGCAGATTGGAAACACAGCGGGGATCGGAAAAAGGCTGGTGCTGACCTTTCTGCATATTAATGAAAGGGGGGGGGGGGAAACGGTCACATCGGATGTCTTCGCTTTCTAATGAAATCGTGGACCAGGAATTGACACAAGGTGCGGTACCCTGATTCAATCAGTCATGATCCGAAGATGGAAGGTAAGGGAGAGAGGAGTGAAGTAAGTGTGTGTGTGTGTGTGTGTGTGTGTGTGTGTCTCACCAGGCCTGCAGCTCTTGCTCTGCCTTTGCCCTATCCTGCTCCAAGCTTTTAAACAGCTCGTCAGTGATCTTCTTCCTCAGGGCCTCTTCATCAACTGGGGACAAAAAGACAAGAGCGAGAGAGAGTGAAAAAGAGAGAAGCTGTTGTTTGCTTACAGGCATATTGGGTCATACTTTCTAAAAAAGTAAAAAACAACAAAAGAGAGAAATTGGGGATTTTTCCAACAGGTGTTGGAAAAATCTGCATTAAATCAGAAAATCTGTTGCTCAAAATGAAGAATTGATCTATGATTAGGATTGAGAAGTGTATGTTTTGCTGGAGCAGATTGGTCTGGGATGTTGCTCGAGCAGCAACGATTAGAATAATTACCTAAGACTACTCTGATAAAGCTAGGGTTGGTAATGTTGAGAAACAAGCGACATTTGGCACATTTATTAAATCGATTACGAAAATAACAGTAAGTTGCAGCCCTAGTAGAGCGTGTTCTCTCTGTTAGCTGTGAATGAAGAGAGGTGGGACCGACATCGTGGTCCTCAGGCTGCCACGATGTATGGTGTGTGTGTGCCAAAAACAGTAACGCCCTTAGATATTAAAGGCGTAAAATACAGAAACTTTCCTATACTGCGCGCACACACACACACACACACACTTAAATCCCAGCACCGCACCACTCCATCTACATATATTCATGTCGGGGACGTCATACATGCATGATCCCACGTCTCCACTGGTCTATCTTGGCAGGTAATTAAGCATGAAAGTAAAGATGCCGGACCAAAACGTGCTCTGAAGACAGAAGTGCCATGCAGTGTGCTGCGACACTGCAGTGATTTGGGGGGGTCTGAGTGTGTCAAGATTACTCTGCCACAGCATTAGTTAGACAGGATAATCCCTATTGTCAGAGTCTATTATTACCTGGTAACAGCAGGCCAGTAGAGACACACACACACAATCAAATTCCAGCTGAATCAGATCAACAATAAGATCGAAAAATGTGCCACGCCATTTCTTTCTCATCATCTTGGTGTTGCAGCTATATACATATGTTAATGTGAAGTTATTGTTTTTTCCATTAGCCATAATTAGGATTTGTAGAGCCTAACTCTACTTAAGTTTCATCGTTTTGCCAAAAGACAGCGTAATAATCTACAACATCATAATCTAATTAAATGTCCTTAATATTACACGGCCCAAAGCCTGTTCACCAGTTGTCCTGGAAATCTTTTGAAAAGGCTTTTCAGATACCTCGTGGACAGAAAGACAGGATGACACTCGACAAACCTCTCCTCGGGAAAGAAGAAGAAAAACAATTAGGGCGACAGTTCTCGGCTTCAAATTGATATTTTCTCAGCGGCGGTAGCAAAAAAGAAAAAAAAAAAAAAAAGGACTTTTGGTTTTAAAAGGAATATAATTTTCTTGTGATTGTCTAAAAAGTGTCTGATGTATTATAATCTTTGTTAAGACTAAAATGATAGTCCACTTATAATGTGACTAATTAAATAGAAAATACTGGTGATCTGACTGACGGGGCTTAAGTTTATGCAACTAGTGTCATGGATACATCAAATCTCAGCATTTCTCACACCCAATTTGCTCTCAGACTACAGTTAACTTATTCCTGTCTCTGATATGCAACCTCTAAAGCCTCTTCTCTTCTGCTGCAAACAAAACAAGACAAGAACTCACAGCATGACAACTGTTGGGTACAGTAAGGCGAACGAACAGGCAGCCGGTAGCGGGAGGTTTCAGAGGAGACACTCGTGCGAGCGGAGGCGGTGATTGACAGCCGACAACTTTTTTTTTTTCTGCTGCACGGTGCATCCTCAAAGACAGAGGCTGCTGTCACCCAACTGTCCAGAGGGTGGGAAAATAATATCCATCATGTCTGACAGCACTCAGAAGCTCCATTGATCCCACCGCAGAGGAGAGTCTAATTACGACTCTGTTAAGAACTACGACGGAGAGACAAACCTGTTGGGCTACGATCTTGACTCCGCCATACAGCGAACATAAATGTAACATCAGATGATATGCTAGGACTGTCTTCCGTCTACAGAAATATTGCTGTGTTGGCGAGACATCCAGAAATGTGGAATTTAGGTACCTGCGAGAGAACAGTCTGGCGTCTAGAGACTCAACAATGTGCTGTATGAATATCATATTGTTTCGTGTTTCACATTAATGTCTGAATGCACCAATGGTCATTCCCTTAGTATCATAACATTAGGTCAAATCCTGCCATTATGAACTTTTTCCATCAAGTACGACTGGCATTTCTGCATCAACCGCCCTTTGAATGATCTCACGCTTTCCATTGAAAATATAGAAGCCTTTAGCAGTGCACTGTTAAAAGGAAAACTCTAAAAAGTCCTCCAAGTTCAGGCGAGCCCAAGCAACTCCCCATTTATCGCCGCATCCTCCTCTCCAGCCCCGCAGAGAGAGGCTGCAGATAGCTAGCAGGCCCGCAGGGTCAGCCGGAGAACAGGTTCTGATATGATAAACACCGTCTGGGGTCCTTGAGGGAAGCTGGTTCGGGTCAGAGACAATTCCAGATCGACAGAGCCAGTGACAATCCTGAGTAGGACATGTAAATGTTAAAAAGATTAAAAACTCATCATCTTTTTAGACGTGTGTCCGTCCCCCCCCTTTCCTTTTCCACCAATCACTAAACCCTGTGGAAGAACCCATAGAGGAGGAGAGGCTATTGGCAGTGGAGATAATAGACGACGGCAAATTGCGTTTCTCATCAGAAGTTTCATTAACCCCAGGACCCGCGTGGAGGGCATAATCTGTAACATTACCACTTCCTCACGTTTCTAGCTCACCGCACACCTTTCTCTACGTTCACATCGGAAAGAGAAGAAAAGAAAAAAGGAAAAGTGGCAAGAGCAAGCTCCCAGCCCCGGCAGGCAGATGCCATTTTGGATTTTCTATTTTCTCGACACTCCCCGTCAATTTACGAGAATTTAATTTCTCGTGTTATAGAGACGGACCAAAACTGATCATTTCACGTTTTCACGAGCTAACAAGGAAAAGTCGGTTTCAAAAGCAGAGTGATATATTTCACAAGTTTCACACACACACACACTCGCATTTATGCATGCACACGAAGTCACGCACACTTCTCCCGTCGGTTTCCTTTGCCTGCCTTCCCCCCCTCCCCCCATTCGCTCTGCTTCACCTGGGAGACATCTTTAAGCAGGCTATTAGTCCAGCACAGTGTGTGGGCTCCGGCCTATGAATATTTATAACGCATTGGAGAAGGTGTAGGAGGTTCAACCTTGACTATAGTGTAATCAGCACACACACACACACACACACGATTTAGAGACCGCCGACCTGCTGAGAGCCTCACTCGATACCCAACTCTGGTGGACGCTCATAATCAATGCGCGCCTCATTACGGTCCTACCCTTTCACAATTGGGCTGAACTTTGCAACTTTTTTTTAACAAGATTCACGTTCATCGCACATTTTTTTTTTCCTTTCTTTAAAAAGAGCCTGCTTGATGAATCGTCCAAGTTTACTTTTTTATTTTCCATCTCCTTCATTATACTTGGGGAGCTTGGTACATATTAAGCCGAGAGGTAACCTTGCGAGAAGAGTTTATACACTAAATACCTGAGTAAATGTCAACTGACGTTACTGGTGTGTGATGAGGGCCAGCACACACACACCTTAACAAGCAGATGTACTGTGTGCACACAAGAAGATGGAAAGTATGTAAAGAAGGTCCTTTCTCTGTTTTATTTGTCCGGAGCCAGCAGTCTCTCACAATAACTACACTCGACGACCTGGTCACAAATTTAAGTGAGACATTGTTGCATTTATCTGAAAACTAATTGGCTCGAACAATGGAGGAATAGCAAGAACTTTATTCAACACGGAGAGAAATGAAGCTGTGAAAGTGGCCCCAGAGTAAATGGAAAAACAGACGGACAAAGAAGATTATATTAATTGTCCAAATTGTGAAACGAAATGTGCTCAAACCAAAAAGGCAGGTGGCTCGCACACACAAAGTCCCGAGTCATATCACAGAAGCCCAATGACACACACACACACACACACCTCTTGATGAGGCCCGGTGGTTTGTTGTTGGAAACTGCGGAGGTGTTGTTTTAATCACCGGAGTCAGTGTGGCGTGGCGTAAGTTGGCCTTTTTTTTTTTAATTACCTTGCTGATTGAGCCCAGTCAAGGATGGGGAGGCCTGCCCACACCCCGGACACCACCTTCTGAAGAAGCAGCGCCCACGCCCCGTTATGTACAGTGTAATGAGCGGGTAACATTCACATGTCCTCTGCCGGATGCGTCAAGAGATAACGGACGTGCTCCCACACCCGGGAGACAACGAGACTAAAAACTTTACTTTGAGAGAGGGAAGTCGAGAGGTGGAGCGAGTGTGTCCGTGTCTTTGCGAAGACATTTTAAACTCCTGACAGGACAAACAGATACACTACTGAAGAGTTCAACCACACCATGTTGACCGCAGGAAGGAGAAGGGTCACCATGATAGCTCGAGCTCCACTGTGACGAGGCAGAACGGAGGGCCGCTAATGACAGCATTAAGGTATTAACATTAATAAAAGAAAGAATTAATCATTTCATTAACAGTTAGGGGATGGCAATGAATAATAATAGGACCACGGCTACTGTGAGTAATTACAATCTACGAGAAAAGTTGGACACAAAAAGCTTAGGGTGGCTCAAAGTAAACACCCACACAATAAACATTAGAATTCGATGTAGCTGGACTTCAAACAAATCCTCCCGCATAACCTTTGCCTTTTAATTAACAATTCTACTGGAGGAGCGCCGATTACATTTCAGGATAAAATGAGCCACCAAGATCAATTTATTGCTGCAGTTTTTGAGCATTAACTCCCGTCTCTTGTCAGAAGAAACAAGGCACACATTTGTCCAGCTGCTGCCATAGGTCTGAAATCACAACTGCACGAATCCAGGGAAACACAAAAGGAAGATAGGAGATTCTGACATCGAAGAAAACTAAAAGCACTAAGTAAATCCTCACACAACTAAATGATCCATTCTATATATAAATAGGTAATCTTCTGTTCCTTAACATTGATTAAACTACCTTGTAAATGTACCACAAATACTGATTTTCAGCATATCAGAATAAAACTCACCGGCTGCTGCAGCAGGTGGTGGTGGTGGTGGTGGTGGGACCGAAATTGACTCAGGCGCTACCATTGGCTCAAGGACAGGAGCGAGGGATACTGGCTCCACCGGGGGCTGAGGAGGAGGTGCAACTGGTTCACAAGGTGCGGTATACTCGGGCAGGGGAGGTGCAGCAAATGGCTCAGCAGGCTGCGGGGACAAAGTGTCCCCTGAAGGATGAAGCAGGATGGCGACAGGCTCAAACACAGGAGGGGAAGAGAGGGGTTCCGATTCGGGAAGAGGGAGAGCAATGAGGGGTTCTATTTTGGCAGGAAGAGGAGGTGGTATGGGTTCAATTAATGGAGGAGGAGAAGAAGCAACACATTGATTTATGGGAAGAGGAGAGGGTTCGACCGCAAGGGGAGGAGGAGCAAGGGGAGGAGGAGCAAGCGGAGGGATTGTTTCCACCACAGCTGGGGCAGGGCAGGGAGGAAGAACCAGGGGAGCAATGGGAGCAGGAGGAGGGACAGATGTTGGCAAAATGACTAGCTCAACAGCAGCAGGAGTGGAGGGCGGAGGTGCCGCCACAGGCTCATAAGCAGGAGCAGCGACAGCATTAGCGGCAGCCGCGGGTGATGAGGATGGAAGCACCGTGTCAGCGATGGTGGGTGCTGCTACCTGTTTCTTAGGAGGAGGTGGTGGAGGTGCAGCCACAGTCTCTGTGGCAGACGGAGCTGGTGGAGGAGGAGCTGGAGGTGCAACGGGTTCGACAAGAGGAGGAGGCAAGGAGGTGATGGGATCAAAGAGGGGAGGAACTGGCCGCAGGAGAGGAGAAGGAGTGAGGGTGGGTGGAGAGGGAGGATGTTGGAGTTTAGGAGGAGCATCGGGTTCCCTCATGCGGTTGATGACATTCTCAGAAAGCTGCAAAGGAAAGTGGGAGAAAAGTTTGAGAGGAGGAATGAGGTGGAGTTAATGAAATAGTTTAACATAACTAAGTGGTTATATCTCATATACAAATACTTTGAGTGTTTCCCCTGCTTTAATTAAGACTTTGTGCTAATCGAGTCGTCTTCTGGTTTTTCGCTTCACAAATCTTCTCATCTGACACTCAAAACAAATATTTCCCAAAATTGGTCCAGTGGATAAACTATACATTAGAAAACAAAGCTTTGCAATTAAATCAGTTTATGCAAACATCACAGCATTGGCATGAACAGGATTACGCCTCATTGAAAGATAACATCAGCCGCACTTGGCCTACTGAGTAATAATAGACAGAGTCATGCCAACTAAAGTCTTATCTGATCAACTAAAGCCTCTCAATCTATATTTAACATCAGCTGACAGCTCAGACAGTCACTCCGTGTACATGCATGCACCTTTAAACCAGAACCCCCAAACAACAACATTACTTTCAAGGATGCAACAGCCGGTCCGGTTTAAGTCGGTTTCATTCATACAATTGAGTGACAGACAGACAGCAGAGCACGAGGCCAGTGACGTCAATGTCAACATTCCCAGAAGGACATTGGAAAGTTAACTGCACGAGCCACTGCTGCGGCTATTTACTATGCATTGTGGAATTGCATACTCCTTTACAGTCATTAACCTAGCTTTAAGATGGCAAGTCAGGCTGCCAGGAGTCTGTTTGCAATAACTTAGCATAGCTGCTTTAAGACGAGCCATTTAGCACTATTGTTAGCTGTTGTTAGCATTTACGATACAGCCTAGTACATTATTGTATTAGCTTGTATCGGTTTAAAGCAGTCACGACGCACTTGTTTACTTAACACTAAGCATGCTTGTATGCTGTCACTTACCCGTATGCCCTTCACCACCGATATGTTCTCGTTCTCATCAGACTCAAACGACACGCGGCGGGTACTGCTGTTCGCTCCCATTATCAGACCGCAGGTTGTCAAAGTGTCAGTTATCTACATGTAAATATGGAAGACTGACATCAACTGTCGCCTTTCGTGAAGTATAATTGCGTGAGAGCCAGGTATAGCTGGCTAGGGCCCACAACACACACGCCACCGTTTCGGCAGGAACGCACTTCCTTAGCATGACGCGCGTGAAGAACGTGCGAGTTGATTGGACAGAAGAGTGAACCGCGTCCTTACATCAGCGGTTCTCATTGGTCATTGATCGTGAGCGGTGGAGCAGCACTATTGACAGCATCAGTGCATATGGCTTTTGAATAGCACTATCCAGAAATATAGTGCTATTATTGGAAAAAAAATATGTACATTGTTCCCATAGATATACTGGAAAGTTGTGACATTAACTGTGTTAGTTATTTTCCCCTAAAGTAGGTTATAATCTATATTATGATCAGACTTTGAATGAACACAGGACTAGCCAATGTATAGCCTTGCACCATAACAACAATTGATCTGACAAAAGGAATAAAAATAGCAAGATTACAGTAAATAGAAGGCAAAATATGTTGCCAATTCTGTAAACCCCTGAAAGGCTGAAAGATCTGCAATGAGAATAGAAGTAGAGTGACGAGAGAGGGAGATATATAGACTCAAGATATATAGATTAAATGACCAGATTCAGTGGCCATATTCTGATGTAGAATCTTTACTTCAGAGATGTTCCAACATCCTGAGAATGGGTTAGCAGGCAGATCAGTTTTTGTGTCCTGAAGCTCTTATTTCTTCTTCACATATACATTTAGTAAACATTATTCCTGGTATATCTTGACTCTCCAGAATCCTCACAATCCATGCCAGCCACTTACACTGAAGCTCATCTTCAATTTCCATATTCTGCTGTCTCTCTCTGTTATGAATTGATGATTCCTCTGCAGAGTATGTCTCTGCTCATCATTGTTGTCTTTCCTCACTTTGTTGGAAACACATCAACACATGCTGCTATTTATCCCAGTGTGTGTAGTTGTTCATTGTACAGCAGAGCATTTAATCCTGGCAATTCATGCGTGAACAAAAAATGCTGTTGAATTCATTTTCCACAATGAGTGTCGGAGTATTGCTATTCATTTTTTTCTAAATCTGCCCTCTGCTCCCAGTGGAGGGGATGGGGGAATACAAAAAAAAAAAATCCTACAGTCAGCACCACTGATGTGGACAGTTCATGGACCCAAAAGCAGACTCATGAAGCAGAACTAATGTAATAAAAGATGGCTTTACTTGCTAGTGAGGAGGCTTACAGTCAGCAGCAGGCAATCCAGTCAAAACCGACGCACAAATCCAAAGGGGCAAGGCAAGCAGGGAAATAATCGACGACTTGAAGAGAGATGAAACAGGGGAAAGCTTGCAGGAGCAAAGCATAGAATGCGTTCACAACACTGGTGTAGATTGTAGACCGAACAGCAAAACAGGCTGCTGGTGACTTTGGAACATTAAGCCCTCTGCTGATTCTTGGAGGCTTCAGTTCCACAAAGAGCAGATGTGAACTCTGTCTTGTGCAGAAGTCATTGTACTTACAGGCCCTTCCTTGAAGACAATAGGACAGTGCACTACTTACTTTGTTGGTAAATTCTGTCTGAAACTCTTGTGTTTGCAATCGTTTTTATTCTGCTAATAATGCTGTTAATATTATTGTATCAATTCATTTTAATCAGAAGAATTCTTGTTTTTTATATATATTTTTTATCTTATGTTTTCTTTGCCTTGTGATACATCGTTTCCATTTCAAAAACACAGCCTTGCAGGACATGAAATTGAAGCAGGAGATTTGACACGCTTCGAGGAGAGAGGACATTATGAGGAATGACAGTTCATAAGAATAATCCTCCAAACTTAATATATCATTCAGACAATAATCTAATTCCGTTTTTTATTGTGCTCTTTTCTGCTGATTTTTCGTGTTTTTGAATTTTTCGGTATTGTGTTGCAATGCTGTGCAAGCATAACAGCATGAAAACCCTTTTAAGAATTCATTGCGGTGGTGTATGCTGTAATATTATTGAATAATTGAATATACGCGGAGGACTCACATACACATATTTTTGCACAATAAAGACATTTTATCGGAAATACATATTTGAATGTAAAACAATTTAACAACAGTAACACATAAACATCAAATGAGCACATTTGATAAGAAAGCTAAGAATGAGAGGCTATCAATCACTGAATGTGATGGTTTGTCCTGAAAATAATTAACTTCACAACATATAAGCGGTGACTCCAGCACCGACAACGAATATAATCATAAACATCATTACCGTCTTATATGCATGTCCTAAATGTCTGTTAGTTCCTGAAAAGTTGATAGAGGGGATATTTACTTGCTTTATCCTCTTAGCTTTGATGTATTACTACTTTTGGCAATAGCTCTTACTTTGCTTTGATCTAATGGTGCTTGAGTTGATTCCACATTAGACATCCATAAATTCTTATCTAATTTAATTTCTCTGTCATCTCTGCAAAATTGAGCGCTCCAATGAAGATATCAGTCGAATCAAGCATGTCTGGTAAAGAAATGAGATGAAATCTAAAATGTAAAATGAGTTTGGTGCTGTATCCTTAAGGTGGTGCATTAAGTTGGAGATATGAGGCACAAGTTTTGTTTGATCCAATCAAAGATTAGTCCAGAGGGCACGTAATAGATGCACTGTTTTGCTGTTTCCCAAAACCACATTTCCATGGAAACAAGTAAAGACGTATCTACTTAATCACCAGTGGACAACATCGTGTTACATGTATCCACAGGGCGTTTTTAGAAAGGAATACTGTATGTACACAAACTCTATCAAAGCTAGCATACATTAAAAGTGACTCATCATTTAATAAAAAGCAATAGACTACTTAAAAAGTAAATTCCCAAAACCAATGACATGAATAATTAAACGACTTTCGCTTGTAGAGCTCCTCTACCGTAGTCATCAGCTTCTAGAGCTGTATTATGTCACATTATGTATTTCAACTTTTAAGTTGAATCAATTTACTTTTTCTTTTTTTTAAGTGGTTGCACTATTATTCAAAGTGCTGTAAGCGTTGCCTTCTATATATTATTTACTGAACCTTATAAAAGGACACAAAGCAATTGAGATGCATCATTTGCATTTCGATCTATTGTAACAGATCATAAAGGCATGTCCTACAAATACCTTATTGCCCTTGTATTTAATCCACACACAGGTCAGTCAGTCAAAGCAATCACTTACTGTACAAACGCACGTCAAACTGAAAGAAATGACCTTGGTGCTGCGTTATTGGAGAAAAGGAGCCCTGTAGATTAGTTGGACTGATGGCACACAGGCTGCATGGAAAGGTGATAAGAACTTCAAAATTAAACTTGGACCTGGGAAGCTGGGCGCCTTCAGAAGAAAAACTGTGGCTCCCGCGTGACACAGCGATTGTTTTTAACAAGAGACACAAAGATCACCCACAATGTTATCTCGTCAGTCCACCCGAGCATCAATCAGGATCCAGGCTGCTGGGAATCGACCCCCTTTGGTCCGGAATCAATGCCCTCTCCCATTCTTATTGGTACAGCAGAGATTGCCAGAGATACAGCGCAGGAGAGCCTTGCCAAATCCAACACTATATGTTCTAAATGGGGGAGGCTATTAACTCACTGACACACACTGTCTCCCTCCTTTTTCTCTGCTCAACCTTTCCTTTATCAGTTTCAAGAGGACTGGATTGAAAATGTTACAATGAAAAAGTTTTTCCTTGTGATATTTGTGTTAAAATATTTGTGTGAAAATAAAATATAATAAAAAATAAGATTATTCCTCATCAACCCACCACACAGGAACCGGAATCGGTATCTGACTGTACCATTGTGCTCAACACACTAGATGTGTGCCATGAAACAGATCCCTGTTGATGGAGATCAATACAGAATAAATACAAAATAATATAACATATAAATGTGATTATTTGAATGGCTGATTTATCTACAATTATATTTTATCATTAAAAAAGTTAAATTGCTGAGTAGAGAAGACACGCTTCAAATGTGTGAGTGTGACCAAAGCAGAATTTAAAAAAATGTGCACCAACGATGACAGAACTACCTTCCGTGTTAAAACTACAACTCCCATAGTTCCTTTCTCCGCGTCACTGGCTCGCGCTTCTGTCTTCCTGTTTGGGTGCCGCAGCTGGAAAAATGGCAGCTGAGACTGGGAGATACAGGAGTGCAGTTAGCAAAAACAAAGACCCCTCTGGTCTTCTTATCTCTGTCATAAGGTAAGGTTTGTCACAGACATTATATAAACTATACAACGTTCATAAAGAGCCAGAGAGCTTTTGAACTATTCTCGTATTTGCTCTCTAACGGGATGACAGCTAGCTTTTATGCTAAAGCTACGATAGCAACATCCTTCCTGTATTGTTGGTTGTATGTGAGTAATAAGAGCTCACACCTTTGCTATTTTCATTTGCATTATTAATTTAAGAAGTAAATGTAAGTTAATATTATTTGCAGTTTTTTATTCACTCCTGGAGCAGAAGAAAAGGGTAAATATAGGCCACCGTACGTGGCTCTTGCAAATTTGAATCTCAAATATTATTCGTGTCACAAAAGGTGATGTTTTGATAAATAAATCTTAACTGGAGGAAAAATGTTCTGCACAACATAGTATTACATGAGAGGCAATCACTGCAGATACTGTGACCTGCAACTAACGGTTTGACAGCTGTAGTCAACCTTACTTCCGCTTGTAAAACTCATTTGGAGAGAGGAAAGTGAAAATGGACATGATGGGAAAGAGTTAAAGGGTTCCCAAAGTGGAGGCCAGGAATATCCACGGGTGTTATAAGTGTTATAAGTTGTTATAAGTGAGGATCAGAGGAGCATCTTCAAATTTTCTGCCAAATATGTGAAAAGATGCTTTATTTGACAACATGAGTTGTATTCAATTGTTATTAGGGACAATGGAGGACCTACTTATACCTTCACGTCACCATTGGCAATTTCCATTTGTGTATTTGGTTGCCTGAGTGCACTCTTCGTGGGTTGCGATAGCCTATTTATCCAGCATTTATCTTTGGCTGTCATGATTTGAAGCTTTGTATTCATTGCACATGTTACAGTTTTACATGAGCTTGTGGCAAGGTTATGGTTTGGACTCTGGGTGGGTTTTCAGTTGTGATTGGGCTGGAAACTGGCAATCTGATCTGGCAACACTGACCACTGTTGGACCTTTTTGTTACAGCATGAATGTACCCAGGATCTCGCATTTCTTTCCTCACCTGCCACTGTGGCAGGTCACTGAACGTTTCTACCAGCCACTCATTTGTCTCGTGTGGAATATATCATGAAACCTTTATCTTTGACTATTTTTAACTTTGAAATAGCTTTTTTTTAAATGATATCTCTTAATATAAGGGAAACCTTTCTGCCATGGTGGCAGGTGACCTGACATTTTAGCTACAAATTCCATTCCCTAAATGTAGCTGTTCATGTTGCCTGATACTGTAGGGTATGTTGGTATGATGTCAAGTGCTTTATGTGAGCTCCTATTTTGCTAAAACCCCGCTTGTAATTGAGGGTCTCTGCTCTCCATTCCAACATTGATGCATAGATGAATCTACCGTTCTGTTCCCTCTCCTCCAATGCAGGACTTTGTCCAGCAGTGACGATGTGCAGGACAGGGAGACGGAGAAGGGTCGTCTGGAGGAAGCCTTTGAGACGAGCGACAGGGATTTAGATGAGCTGATTGTTCAGCATTATGCCGAACTCACCACCGCCATCAGGACTTACCAGAGCATCACCGAGCGCATCACCAGCTCCCGCAACAAGATCAAACAGGTAAAATGAGAGACTCGCTGACAAAAAAGAAACACTGGAGGGTTGAGGAAAACTATTACTGGTATTCATGCGTACTTTGAAGGAAGCGGCTTACTTCGAAATTGTCAGCTGAAGTCAAAATCTTTAGCCTCTGGACATCATTTTCTCTATCACACTTTGAAAAAGTGAAGGTCAACCTTTTAATGTCCCTTCCATGAGCGAGCCAACACAGATTTGGCAAAAACGACATCCACTGTCTTTGCGCTTTTTCTCAGGAGGATAAAACTGAATTTTAACGAAGCTGTGCTGGCATAAAATGATGACTTGTACATTTTACCAGTCACCATTGCATAGGCCTGCAGACGGGAGACAATTTGACACGTGCGTGTTTGTGTCATTCTCCTCCCATCTGCTTTTAAACACTGCATCCAGATGTCCCCATCACAGAAGGAGGGGACATTCTAGGTGGCTGCAGCTCTGTGGCTCTGCCCAACCTCCATCAGCTCAGCTAATCAGCCAGAAGTAGAAACACCTGTGTCGGTGTGCAAGGCCAAAAATAACTCCTCCAACAAAAATGTGTTAATGCACGCCAGCAAATCAAGTGTTTCAAGGGAGATGATGACTTTCATCTGCGTTTCAGACATTCCCTCTACACTGATTACATATGAATTATCTCCTTTCTTTTTTTTCTTATTCTTTATTTTGTGTCTATATTGGTGCTGCTGCACATAAAATGTGCCCGTTGATATAGTATTGTGTCCTACATGTTCCTGCAGGTGAAGGAGAACCTCCTGTCTTGTAAGATGCTGCTCCACTGCAAACGGGACGAGCTGAGGAAGCTGTGGATAGAGGGCATCGAGCACAAGCACGTCCTCCAGCTGCTGGATGAAATCGAGAGCATCAAGCAGGTGCCCCAGCGGCTGGTGGCCTACATGGCCAGCAAGCACTACCTTCATGCCACAGATATGCTGGTGAGTAGACTCGTGGCCAGAGACGTGGTCGTAGTGAAGACAATAAGGACAGAAAAAAAGAAATGGCTTGATAGATTTGCTCACCAAATATGTTTTTAGTTTGATAGAAGGCAATAACAAAGTTAGAAATGTAAAAAAAAAAAAAGGAACACGTTGTCTTGTTTTTGAAGTTGAAGTCTTTATGTAAATGCATTCGGGGCGAAACTGAGGCTTCTTCTGAGTCCCGCGGTGTGCGCAGTACACACGCATAAACACCGCTGTCTATGAAGTGTTAATGCTAAGATTGATTTCCTGGCACCTCTCATCTCTCTAAAGAATCCCTTTCTAGCTCTAACAGTCTGCTGGGTGCAGCTCTTTTACTTCAATAGAACATCATCTAAGTGCAGTGGAGGCGCTGCAGGTGTGTTTGTTTGCGTGTGCGCTCGTTCTTTTGATGTGTGTTTTGCTGGATGCTTGGCAGGGATGAGCCGAAAAGGATGGTACTGAGGACCAAACGACCGGGCTCTGTGATCCCTCTTCTCCTTTTTACTTCCTCTCTCCCGTCTCTGTCACACCCACACATCTTCCTTTTTAGACTTTGGTAATAATTAGTTTGCTGAAATGGGGTTATCTGAAGAGGGGGGGGGGGGGGGGGGGGGGGTGATGATATGCTCAAAAGACCATGAAGAATCCTCTGTGTGGTGGTGGAAAGAAGTGGAACTTCATTCAACCTGTGCTCAGTCAGTACGGCGCGTTTGAAAGGTTGTGCAAAGTTCAAAGTCAGTTGGACGCTCCGCCGCTGTCTTGCACACTTCAAATGCGCTTTACTTGATCAGGATAGTGCGCGTCCGTTGGTATGTAGAAAGCATACTTTAAAGGACAGTTTAATACGCCTCTACATATCAGAATGCTGTTGGATGCATTCGTTCTACTTTTATGCTTTGGTAACATATTTATGCAGTTCATGAATAAATGATTTATGGAAAGTCTGCTTTAAATAAGCCGCACTTAAAGCCTGGACAGGCAACACAGGAGAAAACCAGCGCTAGATGTTAAAGCTCCAGCCCGTCCCTTCAGGTCTTCCTCCAGAATTCTCATTGTGAATGTTAACATATCATAATGAACGCACACAACGAGACGCCGGTAACGCGCAATGAGTGCACAGGCAGAGTGCACGCAGGTAAGCAGACAGGTAGGACGGGCAGATAGCTCAGTATAGTGCAGGGAAAGACAAACAAAAAGACAAATTTTAACAAATATATAAAAAAACATGTTTTGAAAGTACATAATACCCACCCTCACTTAAGTTTGTGAACTAACACAGAAGTCCTCCAACTTTCCACATTTATTCTCACTTCCTGCACTTTTGACGTGATGGACTAAATGAACTTTGTGAGCTAAAATGAAAACTGATTATTAATTGAAGTGCATTCATACCGGATACTCAGTGCATGTTGCTTTTGAGCAAGTTGATGTTTGCAAGTAATGTCTTTGTAAGGTGGGGTGTTGTTTACTCATGAAAGACATGTGATTATTGTTTCAAAATATTGCCTTACTGGTGAAAAGGTAAATAAATAAAATGCCTGCTTGCACATAAACCTGTTAAATGTATTTGGAGTGTGTATTGAAAGTTGTGTCAGTGTGAAAAATCTCTCGATACAAACTTAACTTAAAGGAATAATGTCATCGAATATGACAATTGGGTTTCTATGACAATATGCATTTCCCCCCCCCCCGATTTGCTGTCTACAGCGTAGACTCACTCCCTCGGTGTAACATCATACTGCCGGTGTCACTTCTCTGAGAGTCCCTGAAGTGTTTATTCCCATCACGCTGTCACTCATTACCGCTCTCATCTGTCAGATTAACGACTCCCTGGTTTTCACTTGCGCCTTCTGTTGCTTCTTCTCTCCTTCTTCTAATCGATTCCTCCCCCGTCTTTTATTCTTTCTTCAACAAAAAGTTGTGAACGGTTTGCGCTTACTGACTCGTGCGGTATATATCTTTATTATTATATGTGCTGTGTAGTGTGGCAAGAGTACAGACTAGCCAGGAATAACTTCCTCGCCTCTCTCTCTCTCTCCTTCACTGTCTCTTGCTCTCACAGTGTGAGTGTGTTTATGTGAGCCTTATCTCTAAGGGTTGACAATTAGAATTCAGACTATGCTCTCTGGCTGCTATTGAATGGCAGTTTTAGACCCCATGGGTTCGGTTAAAACGAGACTGGCTTTGGTTCCAGAAAATGTCCTCTCCTCTTCTGTATCCTCTCCCATTTCCTGTTTCCTTTAGTGTCACAAAACCCAGGTGCACACACATAAAACTCGCCCGCCCCCCCCCCCCCCCCCCCCCCCCCCGGAGCTCAGAGCTAGTGATAACCTGTCATACGTCATACTCTCTTCCCCATCCTATCCTTCTCACAATACCTCTTGCTTCTGAGCAAATTCACGAGAGGCTTCCTCTCCCTCATTACTCTGACAGGCCCGGCCCCCTGATGATGTTAACCAGCCTTGCTCTGTCTGCCCAGCCCAATGGTAATGAGAACCCCCCCCCCCCCCCCCCCCCCCTCCACACATACAGACACTTAAGTGTTAAATGATTTACAGTCGTACGATCATACACATATAATCATACACAGAGACATCTGGGAGGTGTACACACACACACACACACACACGCAGAGCCTTGCAGACATGCCGAGTTATTCTATTAAACTGAAGCAGGCTGATCAGCAGCTCATCTTGTCACTAATGTGGCTCTCATTTGCATCAACACACACTTGACCCATGCACTCTCCCCAGCATCCCCCCTCCCCCCCAGCGTCCCGTCCCCCCGCGTCCCCGTCCCCCCCGCTACCCATTCCCTTCCGTCCTGCCCTGGCCATGCAAGTATCCTTCACAGCGCTGTCATCTGGCCATTAGTGCCCTTGAAATACACACAGTGATGCACATACAATACACGCAAGTATACAGGCTGGCACATCTTGTTTAATGGCATTAAGATTGATTAATTGCAAACAGGACACAACCGCTGCTGCTAATGAAAACGGAGGAAATAGGGAGGCAGTGAGGGAGACTGGGTGACTCAGGAGGGCATGAGACAACTCGATATCGTTTCTTCGAAGGAAATGTATTTTTCATAGATTGTACATATTTGTATGTATATTCATAGGTCAATTGAAAACAAGATAAAGTGTTATTAATTAATTGTATTCATAGTTTATTCAATCCATGAACAATAACGGTATTGTCATTGTGGTTGTTCGTCTTCATTGTGTGGAGTGAAGCTTCACCATTGCACTGGCCATTTTGATCATTACAGACACCATGTCACATCTGGACAGATTTTTTTTTTTACCAACAGAGTAACACTAACCACAGGTTAGTGTGATGATAAATTCAATGTATTGTCTCTGTATGGCCCATGCGCAGTTATTGTTGGGTAAGAATTCAATACTACGCCGTAGAGATCCTGTGCTTTTTCTTGTCCATAATTGTCTGTAAGATTGAGTTTTGTAGGAGACGAACAATTGGATGTGCGGCCCTCCTCCGTCCTCCCTCCTCCCACGTTGGTTGTGTGACGGTTGAAAGTTGAAATGTACAGCTCGGGCTAACCTGTGATTGGCTGTTCTGTTGTCTCCTATGCAGGTGTCAGCCGTGGAGTCCTTGGAAGGCCCCCTGCTGCAGGTGGAAGGGCTTGGAGATCTGCGCCTGGAGCTACACAGGAAGAAGCTCAACATCCACCTGGTGCTCATTGACGAGCTGCACCGACACCTCTACATCAAGTCCACAAGCCGCCTCGGACACAAGAACAAGGACAAAAACGCTGCTCGCCTGCCAGGGTAACGGGCGCTTTCTTCAACTTTTATGATATGGTTACCCATCTGGAGGTCCAGATGTCCTCACATGAATAGAAAAGTGAAAATGTTTTATTATTGCTTCCTTCATTGTGCAAGGACTTGCAGTATTATGCACTGGAGCATGACTAGTCAACACAAATATAGCTTTCAGATACAGTAAAGATTATGTTTTCATCTCTTTGTTAATATCCCTTTTTGAAGGTTTACCAAAACTGTAACCAAAACTTTTATGGTTCCATACAACGAACATTGAAATATGTTTAGTTTTTCTTCGTGTTAGCACTAATATACTCTGCTGTATAAGAGTGGGCACTGTTGAATGAGCCAGTTAGTTTGGTGCACCAGATGCCTCTTCTTCTTCTTCTTCTTCTTCTTCTTCTTCTTCTTCTTCTTCTTCTATTATGTCGTGATAAGAAATGTAGCCTTCTTTGAAAACTTTTGACCGTATCGTCGTGTAATCATTATGTATTGTTGGTCCATTGCTGGGACATTGTTTACTGTATGGAAACCAAGCCAATTACTGACAAAAACAATTAGACCGTGTATAACTTGTTGTTGTTCTTTGTTTGTTCTTCGTGCTGTGAAGAGGCGGACGAGAAACACATCATTTATTGTAAAGAAGATAACATCACGAAATCAATCATCGGACGTTTGGGGAGATATACACTTTGAGACCTCGTATATAAACACATACATCTATATATCATGACTCTAAGTGTGTGTGTGTATATGTTACTAGCAGTTTCATCACATAGAGTTGAAAGAAGCAGCTTTTGCAGCCACGAGGAGAATAACGAGCTCTGCCTCCGTGACCCGAGGGCCAGTTTCTTAGTTTCATGATGCGGCCGTGTGACTTATTCGGGATAATTTGGCACGATGACTTCGAAACACACCGTTGCTGCTGTTGTGTTGTTTGCCCCTTTGTACGCGTGTGTGGTGCAGTAATTACGGTGGCGGGGCTTTGCTGAAGTACAGTGATTTATTACGGAGGGTCAGCCGGTGACAGGTCCTGGCCTTCCTGTATTGGGTTGCCTCTAACAACAAGCCAGCCTCCATACACCCCGCTCACTTAGCAGATGCACTGTGTTCATACTGCCCGACTTAAAGGACCCGGGTTGCTCCCACCTCCGGCTTAAGGCTTGATAAATGGCTCATTGGAAAGCAGCACCGATCCCACCCATAGATGCGGGGCTTATTTGTTACAGATTGTTTTTGTTAGAGAAGGCCAGGTTAGGTTTCTGTTAGCGCATACTAAACTTTTATATGTGTATGAAAGAAGCTCTAACTCCAGATGTTTGGAGTTAGTTTGAGCCTATTCCTCTCATACAGTTATTCAGTAACGTGACTTTTGGGTCTCTGGGTTGTTTTTCTCCTCGCAGCTCCACGGCCAAAGACGCATCTCCCATCCCCGTGTTGGACGTCAGCAGCCTGTCCACCCCACGCAAGCTTCTGGATTCATCACAGTTCAGCACGCCCGGATCCAGCAGCGGTATGTCCCCATGATCTTCAGACGCTCCCCTACATTAGATAGGCGAGTAGAGTAGAGGCAGTGCTTGTTCTAAGCTTACATCAGGAGAACTACAGAGATAAACACACCGACTAAGCAGTGTGTTGTCGGTCTCTTTGGATAACAAAGTGTGTGGATTTCAGTTTGCAATTTGACTTTCTCTGTGCTGATATCCTTAGTGATTATGAAGTCATTAGCATCATTCTCTCTTTCTCTCATACACACACACACACGCGGTATAAACTGCTGATCCGAACTATTGTACAAAGAACGAACACACCACTGATGCTCTTTGCACACACGCCTACATTTCGCTACTTGCCCTATATGTCATAACACTTTTAAACTATGATCGTAATATACATTTCCCTTGCCAACGTTATAATTATCTTGTTTCCCCCCCCCCCCCCACGCTATCTGTGCTATTAGTCACACAGCATCTCTGTCGTCACAGCAGGGGAACGGCATTCATTACGCTCAAACTGGTAGCCGTTTCTTTAACAGGGACCGATAATGCCGACTATAACTGTATTCAGAAATGTACGAGTTCTCTGTTGGTTGCTGGGGCGTAGAGTCGGCGCTGCATTCCTCCCAGGCAGAGAACAGAGTAACGCAAACAAGGAGATAATGAAAAAAGTTAATCTTGCAATAACTCGGTGTTCCCTTGGTGTTTCTGAGTTTTTATATTAAGCCTGGCACTTCTTTTTTTTTTTTTTTTCACCACCCACTCCTGGCGTTCTAAGTTAGCGACTCACAGTTTCTTCTCAGCTCTGTCGATGTCGTGCAAGCGCACACCGTCCTGTGCGTACCACTCAGCCTCCACAAACGTATTGGCTCATTGCTGCTCTATCTCTTTATCTCTTACTTCACTGAAGGCTTATGTCGCCTACAGTACAACCATCATTTCAGTTATACATCTCCACTTCTCATTATCACTGAGCTTCTCCCATCACCGTGAATGCTCGCGTCACCACTTTAAACCGCAATCAAACGTACAAAACGCCACAAATTCACACTGAATATTCCTTTAGTTCGCACCGCCCTGTAGGCCTAAAGTGAAAGGCTAAACCACAGCATCCCACATTATGCAAAGAAAACACTGGCCATGAGCTAGCGCCAGCTGGTAAGTGCCTATGCACCATCATGCTAACAAACTGTGATCACGACACATCAGCCGGCTTCCATCAGTGGCCTGGCTTGCCATTTTGTCTAATAGCATTAGAGCACCTCATTTGTAGCAAGTAATTGTCGTAATTATTACACAAACTCCAGTTGGAATGAGGGGAAAAGAGGAAATGCAACCAAAGTCCATTAACTTGCCATAAACATTAACTCTCTTAACGTGCTTTGATGGGGAATTGGGAGGCCCTATCTAATGGAAATTAGAGCGTCATTCCACGCTGTCACTCTCAATTTAGCTGCTAATGTGGCTAAGTCAGATGGAAAGAGCATGAACGGGGGGGGGGGGGGGGGGGAGGACATGATAGGTGTGTGTGCGTTTAAAAGAGGAAGATATAGTATGTTATTGAAGTGTTATTGAACAGTTTGTTACTGAATTTTTACACATCTAGTTGTGTGAAATTGATGGCGAGGTTACTCTCTCTCTGTGTGTGTGTGTGTGTGTGTGTGTGTGCGCTCTTCAGTGCGTGAGCTGCAGCAGGACATGCGGGAGTTGAACCAAGCGGACCTCCCTGAGGTGGATCCAGAGGAGAACAGTGCTGAGTTCATGGGCATCCTCATCAAGGTAGATTGGAGAACACTACACACACACACACACTGTGATTCTCCACGCCTCCGCTCCGTTACGTCTACTCCGTGTGTTCTGTGCTGCCGTTTCCTTCCTTGCGTCAAGTGAACTGTTTCCATCGATCGTCCTTTTTTTTTTTTTTTTTTTTTTTTCTCAAAGGCTCTGGCCAAGTTGAAGAAAATCCCCGAGGCCATCAAAGCCATAATGGAGCGGCTGGAGCCCGAGCTGAAACAGATCGTCAAGAGGTCCACCACTCAGATAGCTGACCATGCTTACCAGAGAGGAGAGAACCTGGCCCAGGAGAGCCAGCCAAGGTACAGTCATACTGAGACAAGCAGGGTAAGGGCACACAGACTGAAGGAGGAAGGCACTGTGGTAAAATCCCATGGCTTCCTGAATGTGGAGACTGATTCCCTGAAGAGTGAGGATTGCTATTAATCAGTGAAAACTGGAGATTAATAGGAAATAAATGAATTGGGGAAAAGGAGATGCAGTCAGCAGATAGCCACGAAGAGGGAACTATAAGCAGTTCTTTGATTAAAGTCATATATTTGAAATGATGATGCTTGCCTGATTAGAAATAATTAGTAGAATCAGCAATGTTTCCAAAAAAGGATCAGTGTAAACGGCGCTATGCAGCTACTGTTGATACTACAGATTAAATACCGTAATAAAGCTGTCACTTGTAATCCTCTCGGTATTTTATCCAGACGCGAGTTTTTAATATTGTTACATTAGACTCGGTTCCACAGTGTCATTAAGCACAAGGTGACCAATCGTGTGTGTTCTCACTAATACAGTACAGCCGTTTATAACTCCTAATATAGCTTGGACCAGTCGTTAGGTATGTGTGCAGCCGACGGTGAGGGCGGTAGACAACATGCTGTGAATGCAGTCCCAGGGTGTTCGTAGTCAGACAGTCAACCAGGTATGAAACCCAGTAAAGACCGCCTCAGACCATGAAAACAGATTCTCTGCTGCTTTAAACCTAGACGAGTCACGGTTATACACACACACACACAGCTTCACACCTGCCGTAGAGGACGGCTACATTTTAAGAAGCGGTCGCATCGGCTCCTGCAGACTTTGGGGAGACGCAGGCCTCAGTCCACTGATCCCGAACCATTTAAGAGGAACGTCTTGTTTTCTGTCAGGGATGTTCTCTCCGGCCTCGTCTGCCTCCCCTCTCTCTCTCTCCGGCTGCTGCTGAATCTCATCTGACCTCGATGCAAGCGGCCACCTTGTAGCTCATTGCCAGCTCTACTCCTTACAGATTGTTTTAAAATTGCCTTCTTGTGTGTATGTGTGCGAGTGCTTAACACCGCATACGTGTCGGCGCGTTCGCATTTGGGCGAACACTTAGAGGTGTGTGTGTGTGTGTGTGTGTGTGTGTGTGTGTGTGGGTACACACCTTTTCTGCCTATGTTCACTTTAATTTAAAGTCGAGGCTTGTTGCTATGGAAACTCCAGCCAGCGTACCACTTGTAGGGAACAATGGTGTTGCATATTGCACACTATGTTTTATAGCACTGCAACACTTAAGCACTTTACGGCGGCGTGCGGCTTACTGGTGGAGGTTTATGTTCTCGTTGGCTTCCTCTGTGATCGGACACAATGAGGTGCATTTTCCGTTCACTCGATGTTCATCTTTAGTAAGATACTCCATACAGGTTCCCACAAGTTATTATCGTGCACCGCTGATCTGTGAGTAGTTTAATTTACATCAAAGCAGTCTTTGACTCTATCTGAAACGAGGCATATTTCTGTTTTTTGGTGTGTACCGGTGTATATAAAAATGATTCTGAATCCCTCAGAAAGAAAGCTGATTCAAAGTGAAGAAATGCTTGAATGACCAAAAAACATTAAGAAAAAAGTATTTGAAATCCAATTTAAAAACAAGAAAAGCACATTGATCACAAGATTGATTGCGTGTCTCTTTTATACTGTTTTTTTTTTTTTCTTCTTCTTCTGCCTGTTCAGTAGAGTGGTCTTTGATGTGTTTCTACTCTGTGGATCTGTGTACGACAGCAGGGTGACCGGGCATATTTGATATTTCAAAAGTCAAAAGTTGTTCTTTAAAGACTCTGCACAGGCTGCTAATTTACTGTTGTCCCCCCACACACACACACACATACACACACACACACACACACACACACACACACACACACACACACGAGGTGCCGGTCAGTTCGTCAGCGACTGCACGTAGACGTGTGTGTGTGTGTGTGTGTGTGTGTGTGTGTGTGTGTGTGTGTGTGTGTGTGTGTGTGTGTGTGTGTGTGTGTGTGTGTGTGTGTGTGTGTGTGTGTGTGTGTGTGTGTGTGTGTGTGTGTGCTTCCTGCTGTCTCTCCCGACGTGTGTGTGTGAGCTTCGATCCTGAGGGGAAATGAGAAGTGAGGCCTCACAGAACAGACGATATGGATTAGGTTGGCCTCCACTGGGAGATAATGAGGAGGACTAGGCTGTCTACACCTCGTGTGTGTGTGTGTGTCTGTCTACCTGCATGTGTCTGTGAGGGGTAAAGTGGCGTATCCTAAGAAACTAAACCAAATAAGTGGTGTCCAGGTCAGAGCCGTACATTTTGCGTGTGTCCACTTCTACGTGGGCATACGACCATGAATTGTTTGTCAAATTCTGAAAGTTTGTCTGTTTATACATCAGGGAGGGAGAGAGACTAGACTACTTTGGCTCGTTGGCATTTCACAGCTCCTCTCTCTCCGTCTCACGAACATCTTCCATCGGCTGAGTTATAGCTCACAGTGATTTGTGCCTGCTCTCCTCTCCATTAATAACATTTACTTGCCGCTACTGCCAGTGTAGTGACAGACAGCCGACCCAAATGCCCCCCAGTGAAGCATCCATCTTGCCTCTACATTATCCGGATACCTTCCCAGGAATCCTTGGCCACTTCACAAAACTTTTAGCGCGCGTTCTTTTCTCGCAGCATTAACTCGTATTGACGTGGTATTAATGAAGGCTCTCAGGTGCTTTTGAGTGTACTTAATAGATAGAATGCTCGCTTGTGGCAATCTCTGCTTCTTTGGTTTGCAACCGCAAACTTTCATTCGGTTTATCTGTCCTGTATAGAAAAGGTCTCCACCAATAACAAAAATAAAAGCCAGAGGGGAGTGCTAAATAACAAGTGTAAGACAAACACTGTATTTATTTCGCTGTCGTATAACTCTACTAAAATAAAGTGGCCACTCACTAGCATGGGGTGAACTGGCTATACTCATTCAGACTCAACTAATGTAACCTGTGTTCCCTCTTTTACTTTGAAAGCTTTGTCCTTGCTTAGAAAGCCGGTGCAGCAAAGTCTGCGTGGACGCATTAGCGGAGACGAAGCTGCCGAGAGTTTCCGACCCAGAGTGCAGCACTCGCATCAAGTGGGAAGGTCCTTTTGGTTGTGAGCTGTGTGCCTTCTTCTTCAGCCGGAGCCATTTAGAACTAATGAGAGTAGCTGTTCATTCAAGTCCAGCTCGCTCACCACTTCCCTCATCGCCGGCTCAGGCGCTGGGTTATTGCTGGAGCAGAAATACAGCCGTGTGTGTGTGTGTGTGTGTGTGTGTGTGTGTGTGTGTGTGCTGAACACAAAATGTAAATGAAAACAGGTAACCGAAACACCCTAAATGGTGTAAATGTGAAATGCACGGATTTGGATGCCGTTTACTGCTCTGAATACTCCGGGGTGTGGAGACTTTTTGTGGTCTTTGCTTGTGATGGGAAAAACAAACCTGTTAGCTGATGTGCTGGCTGGCTGGAGCAGTCGCCCCACGCTCCTACGTTTCCGCTCGTTCTAATATTAAAACAGAAGCTGTATTCCTGGGCGGCTTTCTGTTTTCATCTTTTCAGAAATCCAAGGCCAAGCTATTTGCTGTAGAAGTCGTGTATTTTCCTAACTAATAAGCTGTCAAGTGAACGCTGCGCCGGCTTACCAAATAAATGTGTTCCAAAAGTGAAAAAACAAAATGTCTCGCATCAATTTTGCTTCACTTCTCTAAATCTCTGCCCCCCCACTCTCCTCCTCTCGTCTTTCCTCCCCCATCCCTCCTGTTTGCTCATCTTTGCCCGTCCTTTCGGCTCCCTCTGGCTCCCTCTACAGGCTGCTGCTGGATCTGCTGGAGCTGTTGTTTGACAAGTTCAAGGCAGTGGCCCAGGCGCACAGCGTGGTGCTGGCCCACCTGCAGCGGATCGCGGTGCAGTGCCCGCGCGGGGCCCACGAGGAGGGCATCAAGCTGTACGAGCAGGCCGACGTCTCCGCCAAGATCCAGACCGTGCTGCAGGTCAGACACGAGCCAGTTCAAATAACACACCAAACAAAGTGTGCCATGTCTTTCAGTCCAGAAGATTACAATAGATTTTATTCTCTGTGAGCAGAAACCTGTAGAATCTATGCATCAAACTTTGATGTATGGCTTTACTCTTTTGTAGTGTTCATTTCACATCATTACTTAAGTATTGGGCCATATGGTGGCACTGCACCTTGTTTGTTTTTCCTTCCCTTTGCTGGCGTTCCCCCCCCCCCCCCCCAGGAGTTTACTTTTCATCCACCACCACGCAGATTTGTTTGTCATTCATTTATTTTCCACCCGGCACTTGCCTTTAAAACATTGATTTAATTCACCTTCTCTCACAGTAAATTAATCAGTTGAGGAACTGGCAGCGATGTGATGGATGGCATTCAATCCGTCAGTGAGGAGTAGCAAGAGGAGAAGACGGGGAAGAGCTTGATTGCTTGGATTAATTTAAGGTTCTTTAATTGGCGCGCATTCACGTGTGGGGTTCTTGCTCCCTGCTCCTGTTTGATTGGCTGAGGGGACGAGCAGCTGTTGAGCTGACCTATGGTGAATCACGGAGGTAGTTGCTCTCAGGTGTGTGTGTGTGTGTGTGTGTGTGTGTGTGTGTGTGTGTGTGTGTGTGTGTGTGTGTGTGTGTGTGTGTGTGTGTGTGTGTGTGTGTTCATACCCAAGTAAACAGCATCTTCCCTTATGCTGCTTCACTGTGAGCTGTGTAATGTTTAATTTATCACATTTTCTGAAGCATTCTCATGTGTATAGACACATTTTAATCAGCCTGACTTTGTTTTAGAGGATGAGGTGCTTCTTAATTTTAACAGGGACTTCTCACCCACCCACAGCTTAGCAGTGCTGTGTATATAAATACACAAGATGGATAACAACCATCTTTTTAAGTACATGATTTTGATCTTTATCTTTTTTTGGGGCCCAGCTTGTCCGCTTCCAATAAGTGGAGTGTTTTTTTGTCTTCCAGCTGGCATGCATGGATTCCTTACCACAGGAGTGTTTAGCTGTGTACAGTACATGTGTGTTCCTGTGACCGTGCACAGGCATGTGCTCCGTTCCCCAGCTCGCCTTCACTGCCAACACCCAGTTGGCCAGGGGGCTTCGCTCTCCCCCGTCTCTGCGATGTGAGATAATGTAATCTCTTGATTAGAATACTCATTACGTGAAATGAGGTTTTCTTATTCACTCACTCGTGTTATTATTTCCTGACCGATTGTATCAATATGAAAGGCCCTCGTCCATCCCTCTCCCTCCTGCCATGTCTCTCATCTCTTGCTTGTTCTTTTGCCTCCCTTCTCTCCAATTTCCCGTCAGCATCATTCCTTGCCGTCTCTGTATTGCAGTGTCTCAATTTCCCAACACATACATTGTGCATACCCCTCTTGCTCCATGCAATTTCCTTCTTCATCTCATTATCTCGCTTTCTTTTTCCCCCCCCTCACAACTCCCACACTCTCTTTCACCTCCTTCGTTTAGCCCACTCAGTCTGAGAGAGTCGCGTATCAGCAATGAGATCGTTTAAATTCCTACAGCTCCCACAGTCAAATTTTATAGGACGCTGAGTCCTTATCTCACCTCCTAAGACCCCCAAAGGGGCTGGAACTTTCTCACTAGTGGCCAAAATGTGCTTGCGATCTTTGTTAGTCCCTCGACTACAGTAACAGTACTTCTTGCACCTCTTACCCACTGCGGTTCACATCTTTGACATGTGCAGAAACCTCTCGGTACGTTGTCTCCCCCCCCCCCCCCCCCCCCACACTTTGAGAAATGGAGATACCAAGTTGACCTTTCCACATGACACACCAGCAGACAGATGCAGGAGCCGAGAGAAACACGGGGGTGCACCCGGTTACAAGGCTTTTAGCACAGAAACGCCCGCTCGTCAATGTGTGGCTGAGGCTTAGAATGGGGGAGTAAGTCAACACGCTTTGAAAGCCCAGATTCATGTAATGGTTCTAATCCCTGCTCAGGAATGCTGGGGATGCTTCTGCTGTTAATGTGAGTGTGGAGGTATTGATTCAAAGCATAGAGGACCGGATGATAATCGGCAGTATTGATGCTGGAAAGGAGTGTTTTTCGAGGTTACTTCGCCGTCGTCTGCTTTCTGTGGAATGTGTGTGTGTGTGTGTATATCTATTGATTATTCACACCATTATTGAATTTCCATTTCTAAGTGCACACCCCAGTGCGTGCCTTTGCGACGCTGTTCCCTATATCCATGATTGCCTTTTCCCTTTTTCCATCAGGAACTTTCCAGTTCTTCAAAGCAGACTGCTGTATCAAAGAAATCGCAGTGACCATAAATGATTAATGCGCTTCTTTTTCCTCTTAAAATACCAATATAGTCGCATCTCACAGTCTTGTCAGCCCGGCAAGTTTAATGCGATGTGAATGTTTGTCAAAACAACATTCGGTGCCAGGAAAGAAAATCCACAAGTTCCCTTTTTTGAATCATTAAAAAGATAGAAGTCACAAATATATTATCAGGTAATTGGGTAACACAGTTCGTAAAAGATCACAGTTCATAACCCTCTCTTTGAATGCTTCATTAGGACCACCCAGTGGGAGTGTTGCTTAATGCGTCTTTGCCACAGAGTGTCGCCGGCTACTGACGCTCATCACCTCTTGGCCTTGTCGGCCGTTCGGTTTGAGGCGCGCGAGTTTGCTAATTAGCTCGGCATTTGCGCATTCCGCGAGGATTCGTGACCGGGTGACCGCTCGCCGGGTCCGCCGTCTGCTGCGAGTGTGTGACCGGAGTGCAAACCCCACTTTTTAATGAGTGGCTTCCTCTCTGCAGACGAGGGACTTTGAGCCCGCAAAATATGGATAGATGCCGGCTATCTGCCTTGTGCCTAGATCACAGAAACGTCACCAGAGAAGCGGAACTTAAGTATATTAACTTTAATTTTCTGCTGTAGCCAGAGATGAGAAAGCCTTCTTGATGTGGGCTCCGAATAAAGAATGACGTTTTGACGTGTAGGGCCCCTGTCTCTGCTTCGGAGTGCGCTTGGTGGCACTAACCAACTGACTGAGGATTTATTTAACACATTGCTTCCATCCGTCTCGAACAGAAACTTCTAATATTCTCTCCTGGTTTTGATGTGGTTCTGATCTCATCCCTCCACGACCCCCCCCCCCCCCATCACGTTTAAACTCCCCTCATGAATCCTGTCATTGCCATTGATTAACCGAGACAAACGTATATATACTCGTGGCTTAAATACGCAGTGCCTTCCCTCGGCTCACCAACGGAGTGAAAACGAGGCGAATTGAACTGCCAGCGAGCAGCCAGTAGACGATGATCTCTTTTAATTAGATATGAAGCACAGACATGGCGACGTTGTTCTCGCCCCAACATTTTAATCAACGTGTCACATTTATTCTGCCTTCCAAAGCGCCGTCACATTTCCATATCGCTGGAGCGCGGTGGACTCTACCATCCACCATGGACTCTTGTCTCTCAGCAAACCTCCCCCCCGCCCCGCCCCACATCCCACGTATATTCACTACATCAAATCACTGGAGAGCCGGAGACTTAATCAACCGCTCATGTATGTTTTTGCAATCATTTCCCTGACTGGCGCTTAATGACTTGCGTTGCGAAAGAGAACACGTTAGCATGTCCTGTGTGCTCTTGGAGGATGATCAACATGTATTGTTTTCGGGCACGGATGCTGCGACGCAACCGGACGAGTCGGAGAATTCAATATATCAATGTTCTCACATACACTCCGAGACGCTAGGTGCCGTTTTCACGACAAATAAGTGAACTCAATGGCACTTAAAAACATGCTGAACTGTGTTTACTGTACGGTTACAATGAATAGAATTCAGATGAAGGCCACACTTCATTACCGCCTCAGTGAGCAACAACCATAGTGGTACTGTCAGTAATACTGTCAGTGGTCTATATGTTTAATCAGTGGTGTCATTCAGATTTAATCAAATACAGTAATTATTGCCCTTTCAACACATTCAGTGCTATTTCGAGTCTCAGCGAAAAGAAACGATTCAACTCTCATCTTCTTAATGGATAGTATCCATAGAAACAACATTCAAACTCCTCTGTTATTCCTCTTCCTTCTTTGTTTCAAGCAATAAATACACAAAAAAGCAATGTGTTGGGGACACGGCAAGGACACAGAGGAATGAAATGGGTTCCGGTGAACACAGCTTCCTCTCCGTCGTCAACAAGATGGCCTTCAAAAGATGGACTAGACGCGGTGCGCTCCAGGTGGGAACCCCCCCCCCCCCGGCTGGTTAGCCGTAGTTCAGTACTGTGGGAGCAGTCTGTGGCCGGAGCTCTGTCACAACTTGTGACGGTTATTGAAGTTTCTGGAAGACGATCAATACCAGGCCGCGTGAAGAACGCTCTCTTTGACGGCCAAGGACACTCCGGGCTTTGATTCCCAAGCTAGCGGCGAGGGACACCCGTCAATATGCTTTGTGACAAGACACCAGCCGAAGGGATTCAAAGGGAAAACAGCCGATTTCAATAAAGCCCAGAGTGTGTTCGAGACTGAATAAGAAGCAGGGGATGGAAACGAGGAAAGGGAAAATCAAGTGATGTTTGTTTCTTCAATTGTCGCCAGTTGACTGCAGAGTTCATCCCAATGACGAGTGTGCACCTGCAAAGCCTGGCGTGATGCTCTCTTAATTGCACTGATTTGTTGGGCGTTGGGGCCCTAATGGACAGAATGGAGGACGAGGATACAGAGAGTGACATCAGGACATTTGGTTAGGAAGAAATTAATGGGAGTGCTGACAATGAATCACGAAGATTTTTTTTTCTTTTTTTTTTTTTTTAATGGAAGTTGGCACTCTGCGCAGTGGACTGATTTAAGTTTGGGATGAGAACCAAGACATTCAAGCGCCGAACACTTTTGGTTGGTTGGTCGGTTGATAGAATTACACTAAACAGTTGGTGGTGGAAATGATTGTCTTTGTTAGGGGAGCTCTTGGGAGAGACGTGAGTTTTGCATGCGCGCACACACACACACACACACACACACAGCCACCCAAACATGCACACACTGGAGCTTAGTATCTGGTGTGAAGAGCCTTAGATTGTGTTTTGGGGAACTCATCAGGATCCGTCTACTCTGTAGAAGTTGCTAAGAGGATATTTCCATGTTTAAGGTCCAGATCTGTGACCTGAACTGTTCAAACAGAGAAGGAAATATGGAGAGAGACATGACTTTGTGTTCATGTGGTACTACCTGCACTACCGTTAGCCTTCCTCTGAGATCAGAGGCAGCTTCAGCAGACGTGTTGATGCTTCAGGCCTTTACTAAATTAGATATGGTGCCATTTGGAACCGAGCTCTGGGGGCCATCGGTAATTATTTTGTGATCCATTGAATTTGTTTATTTTGGTCACGTGTGTGTGTGTGTGTGGGCTGTTCTGCGTTGATGTGACGCTCTGGGTGCAGACACTGAGCGAACTCTTTGTTTTCCCTTTTTGTCTTTTGCCTTCTGTGTCCCCGTTGTCTCCTAATTACCGTTTTGCTTCCGTCTTCCATCTTTTGGCCTCATATCTTTGCAACACAATTCTCTCATGTCATTTCCCCCCCCCCCCCCCCCCCCCCCCTTAATTGTAACACAATTCCTTTTTTTTGGACAAATTCCTGTTCTTCCTGGTTATCCTTATTTTTGATCCTCGCTGGTGAGCGGCGCGGCCACACACAGGTGACAGTAATAGGATCCGGGCCTCTTTTGTTGCATGAGTAATCGCAGTTTTAATGAGATTTCATATGCTTGACCTGACGGGCGAGAGGAAGGAAGAAAGGGAGATTGTCTTACAGTACAGTACATGCAGGTCATGTGAGTAGTCGTGGAAAGGCTGGACGGCTCCATTGTTTTATCGGTGTACAGCAGACGAGTACGATGTCAAACAGAGCAAATATCTTTTATATTTACATTCATCAGACGTATTCACTGGAGCAACATTTAGTGGATTATCTTTCTTAACGTAGATATCATCCTCAAGCACTGTTTTATATATACATGTATATCATCTGGTTCATGTGACTCTATAACCAGTTAGCTGTGCCTTGTGTGTGTGTGTGTGTGTGTGTGTGTGTGTGTGTGTGTGTGTGTGTGTGTGTGTGTGTGTGTGTGTGTGTGTGTGTGTGTGTGTGTGTGTGTGTGTGTGTGTGTGTGTGTGTGTGTGTGTGTGTGGAGTGCAGTGTGGATGATTGCAGCTTACGTGTGACACGTAGTAGTTTGCTCATATCAATTCCCCGGGGACGTACTGGAATAGTTGACAGGTGGAGATGACGCTGGCTCCTATTAACACGGCAACACAATATATTTCAAGGTTTGAAGTGAGATGTTGTGATTCATTTATAATTGGGAAAACTTTTGTTGTTTTATTTAAAAAAAAAAAAGAAACGTAAGGCACTTTCTTGACAACCCAAGGGTGAAGTCTTAAGTTTCTCAGATTGTGCTGTTATTCTTGATCGTTAGTTTGCTCACTGGGATTGAGATGTATTCAGTCGGTGTCGTTTGCAGTAGTTTGGGCTTTGCAACAAAGTAAAAGCGCTTTTTAAAGGCAAGGCAAGTTTATTTGTATGGCACATTTCAACAACAAGGTAATTCAAAGTGCTTCACATAAAACCATTAAAAGCATCAAAACATAAGTCAAAAGAAAAGGAGATTTAAGAACAATCATTGCATTAAAACAGTGTAAGAAATACAATACAGGAGTGAAATGCAGGACATTGATTAATATATTAATTGAATGTGGTTCAATTAAAGGCAGCAGCAAACAGAAAAGTCTTCAATCTTGATTTAAAGGAGCTGAGGGTCTAAATTTTAGGCGACGTTAACAAAAGCTTCTTCTCTCTACTAAAGTCTTCCTTTTTAACTTCCCTTTGAGCTGGTCAATCAGCAACAACTGGTTATGTAACCTGTGCTCTTTGTCTTCCATGTTCTTCTCTTCCGTCTCTCTTTCCGTTCCCATTTCCTCCGTTACATTCTGTTCAGTGTGCATTTCACTCCCATAATCCTTTGCCCTTTCTATTCGCCACAACTTCAAACTTGTATCTCTCCTTCCGTGTTGCTTTGCCGCCTCCCATCCCTCTCTTCCTCTATCTTCCTCTCTGTCCTAGCCGTCCAGCTAATTGCCTCCAAAGTTCACTCTGTCTCTGGGCTAATGCAATTTAAGTAGGGTCGGAGCCCCTTCATCAGCCCGGCACTGGCATTTCATTAAGTCTGCTTGGGCGTTAGCTCGCAAGCAAGTCGGGGGGGAGGGGGGGGAGGAGGAGGGTGTTCGCGTTCGCTCCATCAGCGCATCATTAGTAATTAATACACTGATGGGATTAGCTGCCGCGTGAGGCTAGTGGCAAGTGGATGCCCTGGTGTTGCCGGTGTGACGGCCCCCGCTGCTGCCTGTGATGTGGGCAAGTATGTTGGAGAGTAATTAGAAGATATTGTGCGCGTGTTGAACGTGCGTATTTACATTCATGACCAGTTGCTACAGTGTGCCATCAGCCTTGTTAAACATTAAATCAATTTGAAGTTAGAGAAATGCATTTTAGCTGTCTTTTCAACAGAATTGACCGATTGTTTTTGTTTGTAATAAGCCACTGTGAAAGAACATGCAGGATATCTGCTTCAGTAGTGTGTGTGTGTGTGTGTGTGTGTGTGTGTGTGTGTGTGTGTGTGTGTGTACTCAAATTATCACCGACGCTAGCATGGCTTTCCCATGCATGATGGGGGGAGCTCTCCGCAGCGTTAATTGCGTCATTATGGTTCGGGATGGATCTCCATCTGCTCGGCCATTACTCCTGTCCCATTCTGGGCTGACCCACGCGGCGCCTCCGGATTAGACGCACACACACACACGGGCTAAATGGCCCTGCTAAATTATGAAGCTATTAGATATGGGAGGCTATTTTCGAACATATGTATTCACACGGAGAGAGGAATGAAGAAGGGGGAGAGAGAGAGGGAGAAAAGGGGGAGCATGAAATGAGGGAGACGGAGCAATAGAGAGAAAATAGAAATGTGAGAGATGATGAAGCACGCAGAGATTTTGAGAAATGAGAGGCAATGAAAGCAACAGATGATGGAGGAGAGGAAGTTCACTTTCTCTGTCTGGCCACGGTTTCAATGTGCTCGTCCTCAGCTATTGTTAGACGATGATAAGATTTTTATGAAGCACGAGAAGACGTTGATGGATCTCTCCATGGATCATGTCGACAGTTCAGGGGAAAAGGGTCGACTAAGTTTTTAAGCACCCGGTCGTGTCGGCAGCCTCAAAGTTCGGGTTTTCTTTTGTTTTTCAGGGTTGGCCTGGTAGACGGTGTGTTGCCATAAATTGTGATGATTTTTTTGAACATGACTGAGAGCAACTTGTGGTTTCCGCTACGCGAGCACAACAAAGTGAGCATAATCCGATGGGTAACGCAGTAAATGTGTGTATTTTTATTGTTTTACTTCTACTCTACAAAGGCCTTCTGGTTAAAAAAAAAGCTGCTCATGAATAAGTTGATAAGTGAGCAGGCAGGCTGAGCTCACAGGACATGATTGTGTGGGAGCTTTGAAGTCATTCATAAGCTGGAGTACTCCATGTTACATTATCTCAGGTGTAACACCAGGACGCTTATGAAAGTGATCAACGAGGGACTGACATTAGAGCAGCCTCGGTGAACTTTAAGTCAACTGATGGTTCACATTGATGCTTTGTTTGTTGTGATTGTGAATCACTGAGACCGCATGGAGAGATTGACCCCATGTGACCTGGCTGAAGGATAATTCTCCCATAAAGAGTTTTTGACGTGGCGCTCCGTTTGCCGTTTTAGGTTCTGCTCATGGAGTATCTGGACGTGAAGAACAGCCGCAGTGCCACGGAGCCATCCGCTCAACTCTCCTACGCCAGCACCGGCAGTGAGTTCGCCGCCTTTTTTGGGAAGAAAAAACCACAGCGTGCGAAGCAGTCGCTCTTCAAGTGAGGATCACGGTTGCCTTTTGTTTCCCGTCACGTTGTGTGTTGAACTGTTGTGTCGTGTGTTTAACCTTTTGTGCGTTTTTCCAGGTTTGAATCGTCTTCCCATGCCATCAGCATGAGTGCCTACTTGAGAGAGCAGAGACGAGAACTCTACAGCAAGAGTGGAGAATTACAAGGTGAGGGCAGAGGAAGAGAGATTGGGGGGTACGGAAGACTCCGGAACAGCTGGATTGGAGAAGTGATGACGGCTGGAAGGATAGTGAGATGAAAGAGCAGAAGGTGTGAAAGAGTATTGACAGAAGAGTGAAAAAAGTAAAATCTGACGGAGAATAAATTGGGCAGGGTTTGTTGGAGAGAGAAAAGAGCAGCTGGAACACAGAGCGAAGGTTGAAGTCGGGTGGAAGGATGAAGAAAGGGGAGCGAGGCTAGAGGTGTACGGGTCGAGTGAGAAGAGATCTCAGACCTTTAAGCTCACGGAACACCCACAGATACGAGGTAAGTGCCGATGGATAGCTGAGTAGAGAGTTTATGAAAAGATGTCTGGCCGTGAATGGCGGCAGGATAGAAAAGAAGGCGCGGGGAGGTGAGGGTGATTCGGTCATGTGTGGCTACGATGGAGGTGTGGATTGATCCAGCCGGAGACGAGGGAGCAGCGTAACAAAAGGGTCCAGATGGGGAAGGGCCTGTTGCAGGTCGAGGAGTTCCACTTCAGGAAAAGAAAGGCGGACAACAGGATGGTGGAGAGGAGATTGACGAGAGAGAGAGAGAGAGAGAGCAGAGAGCAGGGTGACTTTGCAGAATCCGCCTACAGGGAGAGGCCTTGAAAAGCTCTCCAGCACAGACAGCGCTGCCCGGCCAGACCCTGGAGAAGCTCGGCTGTTCTACAGCTCCTACTTCTGCTCTCTCCTCTCTCTTTTCTCGCTCGCCCTCTTGCTCTCTTTCTCTCTCTCTCTCTCTCTCTCTCTCCCCCCCCCCCTGCCTGCCTGTAACCTTGAGGTTTCAATCAGCAGTGCCTGACAGCGCTGTTTGTCTGCTCCCATTCCTCTTTTCTTCGCATTGTTTGGATGAAACAGAAAAGGTGGGCGATGGGTAGAGACGAGAACAGTTGAGTGCTTTTAATCTGTAGAAAAACTACCCCATAACACACGGCGAAATGATCCTTTGACAATATCTGCATAACTAATTATGACTATTTTCCGTAAACTATTTACATAATGTAGTATTCATTATAGGCTCCCCTCTGTATTTATCTTAGAAATAAACAAAAGACAGACTGAAGTTGTGATACAGCAGCTAGTGTGTAAATGTATGCAAAGGTGCCTCACAGAAGAACAGCATTGATTAACTGCGGATAAAGGAAAACCCCAAATGGTCTTCAAATAACGGCTCACTTCTGTCGGCGTCTCGGAGAGAAAAAGAGGGAAAAAATATCTTTTTTTTGACGGGCACATTGAATGCCTCGGAGCGTTAATAAGAAGATGAGATTTCTCTTGGGCTTTCATTTCACCTGTCACAATGCACAGCACCGGCCACAAGCCCGGGCCGGGGCCTGAATGGCTGCGAAGAGATTGAAGGAGTAAGAAATCATTTAGAAAGTGAAATAAGTGGACGGATGGAGGGAGAGGAGCGATGGACTGGGGGGGGGGGGGAGAGGTTAAAAGTCATTGTTTTCATCAGGGTCCAGCGAAGAAGCCATTAAGAGATTTCTGAAGGAAGAAATTAGAAAAATATGTTTCGAGACAGTGTGGAAAGGGACTTTTTCCTCTCCAAATTAAACTTACTGCGGGGAGGGAGGGGAGCGCAAAAGAGTTAGAAACGAGAGATTGAGTTGATGAGTTCTTCGGGCTGTGGGATTACTCAACACTTAAAGCTTAGTCATGTGTGTCTCTTCGTCGCTCTCTGCTTGGAGTTTCCGAAACGGTCTGCTTCAAGTCAATATAGTTATTAACTCGGATGCTCGGCAACATCGTCTCGGAAATAAGAGTTTGATTGCTTGTTTTAAATCCCGCCGTACAAAGTTTAAAGAGTACGAAGTCAGAAGTACACATGTTACTGCGTTTTTTGGCAGAAGCCTTTTGCGAATACTACTACATTCTGATACAAACTATATTTTCATGTTCGAGAGGTTACCATACGTCAAGTGTCTGTTTCCCCAGATCTGTAAGTAAGAATCCGAGCAGCAGTGGTTTGTGTAGAACGTCTAATTAATTGCTCGCCTTCTCCATCGAAGCACGCCTCGAACGCTTCAATTAATCCGATGCTTCATCGGAAGACTTTATTACGCCTCCATATGTAGCCACATCTGGAATATATTCGTGAGACCGCCAGCCCAGAGCACGTGTGAAGCGTTCATGTGTGCAGCGGTTCCTCAGCTGTCCGTCTGAATGTGTACGGAGTGTTTGTATCCTCGGCAAATCACTACTCCAGGATCACGGAGCCCGCATCCAGATTCAATCACGTTCTCATGAATAAATTATGAGAATAACACTTTTTCCAGCAGTAGATGTGTTACTATTGCCCCCCCCCCCCCATATTCCTCCACATGTCTCCCAAACACGCCCCCTGCTTTTTGATTGCCTCGCTATCGTGTGTGTGTGTGTGTGTGTGTGTGTGTGTGTGTGTGTGTGTGTGTGTGTGTGTGTGTGTGTGTGTGTGTGTGTGTGTGTGTGTGTGTGTGTGTGTGTGTGTGTGTGTGTGTGTGTGTGTGTAGGATGACTCGGGGTAACCCAGTGGTCACTTGGAATTTGAAGTGTGAATATATCCCAATAACCAATGCAGTCTTGCACCGAGTTAGTAATGCATTCACAGCCTCTTTAAATCATTTTTTAGTTATTTCTCTTTGTGTCGCAGCCGCTCGTTATGTTTATGCGACGCGGTTTTGCTCCGGATATGTGCGTAAACAAACGTATACACACTTCAGACTTCCCCATTTCCCTGCAGGCACGTACATAGACTCCCATTCCCACCTCTGACGTCGCTCGACTCCTAAGATGTATTCATAATCACCTCGGGTTCCAGTTCTATTTCACACGTTCCCTGTTTTCCTTTTCATATTCAAATGTCCTCGTTCTCGCCGTGTCTGGCGAACAAAAGGAGCCGTCTGGCTGAGTCCCGTACGCAAACAATATAGTTACAAACAGCTCCCTCTGCCCACACCTTTTATACCTACTGCTCAGTCTGAACTACAGAAAAACAAGCCTGCGCTTTATCAGAGGCTTCTTGTTTATGTATAATAGCATCATGTTCCCGTGAGAGGAGGAGGAGGAGGAGGAGGAAGAGGAAGAGGAGGAGAGTGGCTGCTGGGGGGCGACCAGAAGTGGTGTTCCTTGTCAAGCTGATGTGTACACCTCGATGGGGAGGGGAGGGAGAAGAGGTGCAAATGGAAAAAAAAAAGTGAATTCTGTGGGAGACGTGGGTGGAGGTGTTAGGTGGGGTGGCAGATGTTAGCAGATGTTGATAGTCACGCTTTCACAGAAGTGTATGCGTAAACAAATGATGTTTAGGACAAGTTCAGTGCTCAGAACAGCTTGGACATTTCAGAAGGATGAAGTGGCTTTTGAAGAGACATCACCCTCACCAACTGACCCCCCAAATATCATTCAAGTAGCCGCTCGATAAAACTAGCCAATGTGTACGAGGTCGAGCCTCGTTCTACGCCAAAGAACCACTTTATGGTAAAACCTTAAGCCTTTTTAATTATTCTCTTCATGCGTCGTCTGAATTAAAGGATAATGGTTGCTCACTCATCTTGTCGGGTGATCAATACTTGACTTCCGCTGACCTTGCAATTATGATTTATCATATATCATAACGGAGCCTCAGGTAGAGCTCAACTCTGTCAGTGAAGAAATCGATAACTATTAAAGGATTATGACGCTGGAATGTCGAAGACGCCTTCTTAGCCATATTTGATATCTTGCATTTTGATTTATTTTCTCCTCTTGTTGCTTTCTTGCTCCGTTAAGAGATGATCCGTGCTCGTCTTTCTCTGCTGGTGTTAAACTTCTCTTGCTCTTTGCCGTTTGGAGATTCAAATTTTAATATTTGTGTGTGTCTGTGAATGCGTAGGTGTCTCAATATGGAAGACTCAAAAACAGATCCGAAGCAAATTAAAGTAAATGTCAAATAAATAATTATTTGTCCAATATTTACAGTAACTTTATTAATTAACCTTGTTTTTCTCTTCCAAAACGCTGTTGAACAGATTGAAGTCAAGAGGCGTGACTTCTATAAAGGAGGTAATAACTGCAGGAGCCAGGTGTGGCATGTGTCATTTTGTATGCCCTTTTTTGTCACTTCCGGTGATTGAGTCACGTGGTGCTGGGAATAGTCACAATGGGGGTTTATCAGCTGTCAGAATCAGACTGGGGGTGAGAGAGGGAGCCTTATTTTTGTTGACCGCTATTTCACGCTATTTTTACACGTTTATTCACATTAATACTGACAAATTATTGAGTTACGATTGTATGCCATCTATAATCAACGTTTATTTGTTGCTCACAAATAAACACTCGAAACTCATCCACTGCATTCCGGAAGTCATTTACGTTACAGCCAGCGCGTCCGCAAGTTTAAATCTCCTCTACTTAGCCTCTCGGTGACTAAAGGAAAATTGCCGCTAGTCACCTACAATAACTATTCACAACCTTGTCATACGTTTTTAGAAATGTCTGAAACTGTATCCCAGTGTCAGAGTTGAGAGAATTTAGGAAAATATGTTCATAGAAACTATTTCTGACACGACTGTTTTTCATGGACTTGTCTTACAGCACAAGGACGACTAGGAAAAGATGGACGAACATGTTAAATGTCGTCTCTATATCCTGAATATCCTCAGGTCCACCGGTTTTTAAGGGTGTCCTTTAATTGGCCCTTATTCCTCGTATAACATTACCCTTGAAGCTGAGTGATGTCGTGAAGCCACATATCAATGACTGATGAGGGCTTTCATAGTGGCCAGATGTGTGTGTGTGTGTGTGTGTGTGTGTGGACACTACATGAAGTATGCATGCCAAGTAATGACATACATGACATGTCCGACATGCTGTAATTGACTAGCACGTTGTAACCTGAGTCCATACCCGAGTCCTGTACCCGGCAGGAATGCCATTAGAAAGCGACATGTTTCCCCTCTCCTCTCTCCGGTGCCAGACCTTTTCATGAGTCGCTTTGTTCCAGCGGCGACATAACTGGCTTTGGAGATAAAAATGCAAGGTACCTCTGTTACCTGACAGGCTATTACTGTGAAAAGCCTTTATTTGTGTGTTCAGCATGAAAGCAAATGTGGAGCAGCTCTGCATATTGTAGAACACACACACACACACACACACTTCTGCAGATGTCCTAGCTTTCAGTATTTATTTTGTGTGCGTGAGCTTGGGCTCATCGTGTTCAATTTGCTCGTGCATAGATTTCAGCAAGGTTGATTGGTTCAAACATTAGAGATATGATCGCCCCCCCCCCCCCCCTGTAAATGCAGTGTTGGGCTTTCATCTGCGGTGGGACCAGCGGTTGGATTACAGTAGCTCTGGTGCTGAAATTACAAACGGTGTGGAAAATGGAAGTTACCAGCATTTGACTCAAATCCAATTGGGCATGAAAGGTTAAAAACAAAAGCTTCAAAACACAGCAGTACACTGTACCAGCAATATGATTATCACACTTGCCGCCATGCTCTTTCAGACCTATTTAAGCGAAGCGCCTTCTCCCAAATTGATGGAAGTACATTGCACTTTGCACACTGTTTTTCAGTTCATTAAGTAGTTGCGGCTCCACCACTTCCAGACAAAATGTGAATCACAGATGATTATCCAAAACACAAGCCAGCAACACCTGCTGGAGCCCGAGGAGTGACTCTGGATGTCACCCAAAATGGGTCCTGCATTATCCAAAGCACATCCACATTAGACACTGTCTCCTTCAGTTATTCCGCCGGTGCAGTGATGGCCTTGCACCTGAAATAGTTTAGAGAGGAGAAAGCTGATTCTGAACCTCAGATATGGCCGATGTCTGCAAGCTATAGGGAAGCATAGTGTCGCTTAATCGAAAAGTAAACTTTTTAGGGAGAAACTCGTTATCTCACTACGACCTATAAAAACCTAAGTTGGAGTTCTGGGATCAGACTTTAAACGCAGTCAGAAAGAATAGGAATGACGGGTGGACAACAGGAGGAGACTGGAACAAGGTTGTAATAGTTTACACAGTGCCGACGTTTAATCGGAGAGGAAGAGCTCGTGTGTCTTCTCCGACCTGAGGCTAATTCTAATCAGCATCGGTGTTGTCATTGTTTGCTGCTTCGGCTGTCACCTCTGTGTTTACTTTTAATCTCAGACCTGCTGATTGGAGACGATGGAGGGGTGAACAAATACAAAAAGGGAGCGAGCGAGTGAGGGAAGGAAGGATGGAAGAAGGGCATGTGGGACACGAGGCTGTAGAGACCCTGGCACCTGCACAGCGGCAGCTTCAGTGGAAGCCAGACAGATAAACACCCACCTCCTTGCTTTCCCAGCATGCAACAGGTTCTTGCGGGTAAAGAAAAGGCTGTGCAATGTGCTGCCTGGTTCCCCGCTGGGTCCAATCAAAGATGTGATGACACTTGGTTCTCTGGCCGATTTTTAGTTTTCCTGGTCTTTATCCACTCGCATGTACTCGATCACTCCGACGCAACTCTTTGTTGTGGTTGACAGATTCAAGAGACCCTGGTGGAAAAAGATTGTTTTTGAACCCTTCATGATTAGAGTGAGCGGCTTGACAGGATGAGTCTTCCTCATGTCTCAAAAGAGACATTCTGCTACCGCAGTGCATTATTGTCATACCACCACTGAGACATCCGTTAAACCCAAGACCACGGAGACGCATTGTGTGCCACAGTGAGGCTTTTAATAATTAATCCAACTCAATTCACACCTGAATTTATTTATGCTATTATTTATTTAGAACTTTTATTCTCGACGAAGGAACCGATTCGGTCCCCTTGTTGGCGGTGCAGCAGACACCGTCCCATCAAATTAATTTTAATAATAGAAGGCTCTCATTAAGACCCAATCAGACATGGAGACGGTCTGAGTGGAATGGGATGCCCGGAATTGACCAGAGTCATACATTATTGACACGGAAATCGTTCTTATTAGATCGGCAGGTTTCATCTCGGTGAATATGCAGCCGACTGTGCGCACACACACACGCACACATACACGCTTAAATATATCTGACTCGTACACGAAGGATATTACCTGAATTGATCATTCCCAAACAAATTTTTCTGGCGTAACTGCTCCGGACAAATGAGCCCACTGGAGTTGAAAATTGGATTATTATATATGTTGCTTTCTGTTTGCACAGTTCAGCATGAAATGTGCAGTGCTGGCTAACGGCACACATTAGACGCCTCAATCAAAGGAAGAGCACTGCCTCTACTTTCTTCAATTACTGCACTGCACTGTGGAGAGGTGCAGATGTTGCAGCATCCCACCCATCACATTTCAACTCTGTATTTTGGTGTTCCATTCTGCTCATGCTTTCTTGACCAGCACAGCAAGTTGTTTTCACCTTAGCGAGCCTACGTCGTGTGAGTGTGTGGACATGATTGCGCCTCAACTCCACCAATCGCACAGCTGCCCTCCCGCCGGGTCCCAATCAGAGACCAGCTGGAGCGTCTTTGATGGTCTTCGGTTGACATGAACACAAACACAGATCAGCACGCTGGCCATACATGTGAGATTACAAGTGGGTTCACCTGCATGCATGGCGAAGCCTATTGTATAGACATATGAATAAACTCAGTTTATATACATTTAGGATTTTTATATTGTATATAGATATTGGCAAATATAGATGGTAGAAACTGTTCATACCATCTTCTTTTCTGCTTAACTTAACTTGAGAATTTTGTCATAATACCTTTTTATGGAGAGATGATAATGGCAAGCAAACTTAAGATATACCTCTTTTAGAAACAATAGAAAAAAAATCACAAAAAGTCAAGTGATCATTGAACCTATTTATCATTTGAATATCCTTTGTTGCTCTATATGTGGTATTCCATGTATACACGTAGGTCTTTGGACTTCTGTCCCTTTCTCCGTACAGGCACACACATTTTGATTGCGGCCACACAAAGAGATTCAAACCACTTGTAAATTAGGGATTATGCCTGTCCGGATTTCCTCCTCTCTCGCTCTCGCTCTCGCTCTCTCGCTCGCTCTCTCTCTCTCTCTGACACACTCTCCGATGCACACAGAAACACTCCGGTCCCAGGAGACGCTGGAGTGTGTTAAAGGAGGCATCGCATGTTCGCTCGTTCCCCGCCTAAATCTGGGCAGGGCCGGAATTCATCTCGGGATCAAACCGGTTTCTCATCAAACCCATGAAAGTGTAGCTAATGCAATTTCACTAAGTCACTGCCCGACTTGATTACATGTGGGCTGGGAAGCCCATGCTACGGCACCACAGGGGGCTGGATGGGTGTCACTGTGTGTGTGTGTGTGTGTGTTTAAAGCCATTGAGCCATACATGTATACATATCTGTAGCTGTCAGTCTGTACCCCTTAATAAGTCCATGGATGTTTTTATCTGCCGAGGTGAGTGTGTTGCAGCCGGTGCGGTGGTCCTCGAGGGGGATTTCAGGCAGATTTGGCCACATTAGAATGTGTCGCTTCTTCCTTTCCAGCTTTCAGTTGCCGTCCCACTGAGCACCACACCTCCGCACACCCCTCCCACTAATCCTGGATCAGACCCCACACACACACACACACACACACACCCACTCTCCTCCAAAGAGCACTAACCAATACTCGCGCACACTCGTGCAAGCGCACAAGCTCTCGCAAACTAAAATGGCACTTTTACACATTATTTGGAGAGGCGGCTGGCAGCGGTTTGGTGGCATCCTGACCTGAAACCGGAGCCACCCTGTCACATCTAGACAACTCCGAAGAATCCCATGCATATTAATGCTGGTCTATTTAATATTCATCAGTGCTGTGCCCTGTTGGCAGCTGGGCCCAGACCCCACGGATCAATGGGGCCTCTTCCTCGCTCCTTTGTCTGACACGGATGCAGATGTTTAGAGCATGAAATTAAATTGGTCACCGCCATCGGGAATACATGGTAGTCAATTTGGTGTGTGTGTGTGTGTGTGTTTGTTTGTGTGTAGTTGCCAGTTAGACGTGGTTCCTGGAGCAGACTGGTAACGCTAACTTCCCCAGAGTCTGTGACATGTTGATGTTATTCATGGGAACTTGCAGGTTGAAGAGGAGAAAACAAAAGTTTTGCGCGCTCTTTCCACGTTGATGGTTGGCGATAGAGAGAGATGGAGAACGTGAGGGAGAGAGAGAGAGGATGAGCAGGGGAGAATGCGTTCGGCGGCAGCTTTGTTTCGGAGCCTGTAATTGAGTCTTAATTGAATTGGCACCAAAGGAAGGATGAATGGATGGAGATCCGGAGAAAGAGAGTTTGAGTGAATTGGACCTCATCTCCGTCTCCACTTGGCAGCGTGAAGGTGGACTAACCGTGCAGGCGACAGATCAGAATCACAAAACCCTTGATTTGAAAGTTTTTGGGATAGATTGAAAGCTTCCCTTGTCATTTTAATTTAAAAAAAGCCCAATTGTGAATGTATCCGGCTCCCGAGGTTTTTGAATCTCGACGGTTATTGATTGCATTGTCTGTTTTTTCCGGCCTCATGGATCTATTGTTACTGAGTGCCGTGGGACTTCACCATCAACCTAAATCCAGAAATTGTAATTTAAAACATTTCCTCTGCTGCATAAAGGCAGGAATGCTGCTCTCCTTCTCCTTTTCTCAATCATCAACGGACAATACAGAAACATGAGCGTATGCAGTCATGCATAGTCTGCACACACACACACACACACACACACACACACACACACACACACACACACACACACACACACACACACACACACACACACACACACACACACACACACACACACAGGCAGACAATCCTTTTTCCTTTGCAGTTACCTGTATTGACAACGAAGCGCAATTTCTTCTCCATCAATTCTATTGATTACTTCAGGATGAGTGGAGGTAATGAGCTTCGGTGTTCTCTCTCTCTCCTCCCTGTGATCTCTCCTCTCTGCGGCCCCCTCCGCTCAGTGTCCGACCCCCCCCCCCCCCCCCCCCCCCCCCCCTTCTTCTGTGAGCACGTTACATGGCAATGATTTTCTGATTAACCCCGTTAGCTGTAGGCTTCACCCACGCAGTGACGCAGGGGCGTGGAGGAGTGCGAGCATGCGGGACACGTTTGGGTTTGTGATGGAGAGCCGCACTGATTGAGTGATGGATTTATTGGGGATGAAGTCGTACGCCTGTACCGATTTGAACAAATACTTGAGAATGTCTCCGAATAATTTAAGGTTCCATTGATTAATGGAGGGAACATAATTGTTACATTCCCCGTTCAAGGAGATTACAGTTCAGGGTCAGCGCTGTTGGGGTTGGTTGGGATCTGGTGTCTTGTTAAAGGACTCACCACGCTGATGACTGCTGAGTTTCGGGTGGGCTGTTTTCGAAAAGCACATCTTCAGATCCTCCTCTAGTCATGTAAATGTCGTCCTCCATATGATTCACGCTTTTACATTGTACACACCGCATGTAGGGATGTCTATTCTGTCACGTTTGGTCTGGTCAAGTCCTGTCTCCTCTGTTCTAGGCGGTGCTGATGACAACCTGATTGAAGGGGGAGAAATGAAGTTTGTGTGCAAACCGGGAGCGAGGAACATCACCGTCATCTTCCAGCCGCTTCTCAGGTACACGCCGAAACATCTAGCCGGGAATTGATTGGGATGTGCACTTGGAACACGTGTCTGTGGTTTATTGGGAATGATCAGCGACCCAGAACAGCAAGTCTAATAATGAGACGCCACCTGCTGTGTGAGTAAGTGCTGAGGCGGTGTACTCATTTCAAACAAGGCCTTACTGTTCATTCTACAGGAGAAGTAGGAATAGATTTCCAATTCTTCAATGCGATCGATGATGATTATAACTTCAGAAGATTGTGATGTAGGACGCTACTGCTAAACCAGATCAGATTAAAATAAAGTTAAAGAATGACCAAACTTGCTTTTTTTTGGACTGGAACAATTAGGTCAGGATTCCATTAACTTTACGAGATGTGTGTGAAAGAGCTATGACCAAGCCCACTCAAGACATATGAAGGCTGGGACGTGACTCGATACCAGTAAAATATCAAACTAATTACATTACATGGCCTCTTAGTGACCATTTATTGATTTCAACCTTTTGAACATTTAGTGGGATATCGTAAATCAAACATGATGTAATGTACTGTTCCTTCGGTTCCCAATGTTTGGTTTGATAGCGTCCAGGAATACAGATCGACTTCCATCCTCGCTTTTATTTCCCATTAAATGTGAGTATTGTGAAGGGATGTCTTTGTGGTAATTTTCTGTACGTCTGGTAGTTTTCTATACAGCGCTGTGGTCCCAGGCGAGTTGTGTAAATCTAATAGGGAGGCAATTTAATTGAATTGGCCTCCATGCAGTGATACATTACCTTCTAGGATCCATTAAAGACGTTTCCTACTTGCACACTGGCGCTTGGCTTACATTTCCACAATTTTAACATCCCGGTGCATAGTTTTAATGCCGAGGCAGGATAAGCGTTCCTTTAGCCCCTAAATTTGAATGTTCCAATGTTTTGAACACTCGCCAGCGGAGAGATATAGCTTCACGCGGGCCATCTGGGCTCCACCGTTTGGCTCTTTGAAGTTGAACGTCGTACTCTGTGAATACCGACACACTTTGAAAAGAACAGCCAATACAGACGGATGTTTATCTAGAATGTGTTCAAGTGTTTCTGGCAAATCAATGATCCATATACCCTGACCACTAAACGTTGGACTGGCTGCTAAACAATGTGGATTCGCAGAGAATCAGCCAGTTGATTTAGTGAACCCTAAGCTGTACTGTCAGCTGTTGCCTTTTCTTTGATGCTACATTGATGCTCTCTGACAGCAAAATACTGGTTTAAGAGAGAATACTGTCAATGTTGGTACATATCACGAAAAACTCACTTTTTGTGCACGCACATGTTGGGTATCTGGGGTGTCTACCAACCCGCAAACTGTGAAATAAGACAACCCAGTCTGTGTTCTGTGGGCTGCCTGCATCAGAAACCATGTGACTCAACAAACCAATCAGATTTGGCTCTCAAATCGTTCTCCCAGTCCCTCCCTCCCTCTCTCTCTGAGACACACACCCTGTTCACTGTGGGTCCGGCCAAGCTTTTGTCTGAACAAATGACCAAAAATACAACGGTGACTAGCTTTCTGCCTACCTCTTCCATGTTGTCTGTAATGGTTCATATCAATCACAGCAAACTGCCTCGCGCACAGGGCCCCCTCCCTCTCTCCCTCCCTCTGACTTACCCTCTCCAGACTTGTAGTGCCAATGGAGCGCTGTTTCTTGCAGATGGTTTTCTAATGGCAAAGCTCTGGCACTGCGCTGATGGATCACTACACCTCCTGCAGCCAGCCATGCAACTCATGGCAGCCTTAATGACGGAAGCAGCACAGGAAATCAGTGCCGTGTGTGGGCATAGGAGAGAACAGGGTCTTAATGTTTAACTGTCTCTCCTCCTAAGCCAGGTGTACTTTATATTGTTCTTGTGTGTCTGTTTGAACAAACTTTATTCATACCTGGTTTCCAAAGAACCCCGACATCTGCGTATCCACCCTCTGAAATGTGATTATGATGATGTTTAACTTCCAGGGGCTACTGAGTCGGGTGCGATATTGTGTTGCCATGTTGATGGCCACGTAATGACCAATCGGATCACCTAAAGGGCTTCTATACTAATCTAACCTTACTTTGATGTTTGGCATTCAGTCAAAGGTAAATGTAAGGCTAACCTTCGTATTTCATTCTGCTTGTGCGATTGCGTTTTTATCTTTGGCCTTACTGCACAGCACATTCTGTTGCAGCACAACCTCATTTCCTTGTGGGAATTACCGTTTCATTTCATGTCGGACTGTATCAAATACTCCATTCATGGTTCAGATGCTGCTGCATGTGGTCGGCTTGTAATTAGGAGCAGCACCACTGCATACACGTGATGGTCGTAGTTAACGGACAGGGTGCCAGCTCCATTCCCGTGAGCTGTATCTGTATTCCCGGCAACAGATCGTGTGCGTTCTGCCATCGGGGCTCAACCGAGGCTGGAGGTTTGTTACCTACTCTGTTTGGACAGACTGCCCAGAAGCAGCCGGAGAGTGAACAGTGATCAGAATTGCATCTGTGATCCAGAATATGTTGGGAGGGATTATCTGTCCCACCTGGTCTTGGACCCAGGAGGAGCTGGAGGAGGTGGCTGGGGAGGAGGACAGCTGTCTCACCTCGGTTAGCCTGCTGCCACTACAACCTAGCCCTGGCCAAATGCCAGAAACGGGCTGGATTACAATGAAGGGGACGAGTGTGGAGGGGATTCTTCTAATGTACTGATCGCTAATGTTTGCCTCTCTGTCTATATATTCTAAAGCGATTGCAGTCAATGTGAATTTGGCTTTCCCTTCTAGTCATACTGTGAGTTGGTTCTGCCGCCGCAAGTGCAGCAATCCAACCTGTCGCGTCAGAGCGCATGTCTCTTAAGACTCTTGCACTGATATGGGGGCAGCAGAGTGTTTGTGCATACAGCAGCCAGTTTGGTTTGACTTGTGGGGGTGTCCTGCTGACATTTGGGTGGCATTTACACCCCTTGCTCCGGACGAGGTTGGCATTTTCAAAAGCTTCAGGAGGCCCCTAATCCCGCCCTGTTCGCCGTCCACAGGATGACCAAGCGTGCCCATGCCTGTAGATGGTCTGTGTGTGTGTGTGTGTGTGTGTGTGTGCAGGTCAAGTAGAGTTGCTGTGTTGCCATATCTCAGTTAATTAGTAAGTCAGATGTTATCGTGATTGATAGGATGGCCAGATCTCTGAAAATAGTTAAAATGAGTGACTCTGCAGGCCTGAACTTGCTTGCTGAAGGGCTTCATGTAATAGTATCGTACTTATGCTTGGCTGATTTCCATTCCATTTAATTCTGCTTTTAATCTCGCTGCTTTTCTAATTACTAGTTCTGACTCTAAATAGATTTTTTTGCGGACCTGCGGGGATGATTGGGTTGAAAGTTTCAAATGATTCCCCGTGTCTCATTCAGGATTTGACTCATTGGCCCTCTGTGCATGTGAGTGTTCTCGCCGTCTGTGCATTTGTGTGTTAAAACATAAAGGAACTTTCTAACGATCGTGCTGGTCTTCAGATCAGCCTGGTCGGTGTACCAGATTGAACACTTTACTCCCTCACAGTGCTCTCCGAATGCACTCGCAGCATTAGCTTATTAAAAAGTGCTCATGGTGATGTGCAGACACTCGAACTCATACAAGGTCTACTCAGAGTTGGTTCCGCTGTAAGTGTCCGCGGTGGAGAGAAAAGAGTCAGAAGGGTCGGAAGCTGACAGAGAGCGCTCGGGGGGGGGGGAAAGGACAGCGGAACCAGCGATGAAGAGGAGCGAGGATAGAAGGCTAGATGACAGGACGAGGACAGAAGGGCTCTGCCTCCCACCGCTGTGGCCTGTGGCGAAAAGGAAAACACACCATGATTCTGCACTAATTTCACACTCTCATTAACTCTCCTCCTGAGCGGCACACACAGACCACGAGCAGGAGTTAGAGGTGACATGGAGTATCTTTTAAAGAAGTTTTTAAAGTTATTTTTTGACGTTTCTCAAATTCTTTAAATTTCTTTTGCTGTGCCAAGTGCCATTATTTTAGTTGTGGAGTCACGTATACCGTGCAAATCAAATACACTCACTAATTCATGAAGGGGAACACGTGCAGCGTTAAAAGATCATCGTGAAGTTGTGTTACGATCTTGCGGCATCATTGACCGTAAACCCAATTAATTGCAAAAGCCAGAAGGTGCTGTGATTTGTCCCGCCACAGACGCAGGCACTTATTATGATAGCCGAGTTATCTGCATGTATATCTGTGTTTTAGTGTTCAGTAATGACGAGCAGACAGAAAAAAAAACAAGTGTGTTTATCGCGTTCTCTGCAGCAGTCTTGCTGCAGTAGGCGCTGTCCATACGCTCCCTGCTGCTAAAATGAAAATGGCACCCATTACTCAGGTATTTATGATCCATATAAGTCCCGCAATTACACGCTGTTTTTATGATGTTGATCCACTACGGAGTTAATCGGGCAGCAGGAACGACCTCGCTCCCAGTACGAGCAAAACGAACTAAAGCACAGGATCTAAACACGTCCCAGCGACGAGATCTGTTTGATCAAAGAGTCATTGTTGTCGTCATTTCATCAGAATACCGTGTTATCCTGTATATTTGTGGTTAAACCCTAAACTTCATTTAGTCGGGGAGCGGCTCCGTAGTTACTGGTGAAGACCACAGTCTTCCTTCAACAATAACATCTGAAGTCGGCCTCAAAGAGGCGTCTGCGCTCAGGCTATTAGCATGCAGCATGGCCGGCTTGTCTCAAGTCTTGCTCGCTCACACGTACGTGCACACGTACCGCTTTGCTCCGGCAGCCCTCGCGCTCCCTTCTAATCTTTCCTCACTCGTTCTGGAGGATTTTCCCTCCGTAAATAGCGCCCCATCCCCATCCCTCCCTTTGTAACCCCATTAAAAAAAAAAAAAACTGTGAGCATAGTTGGGAATCGGGCGGAGAGAGGATTTTACAACCGGAAAGGTCAGAGAGAGATAAAGCAGTTAGAAGAAAAGAAACTAACAACAGAGAGACAAGAGCAGATGGAAGGGAATGAAAGGAAAACACAGAGGAAGAGATGATGAAAACAAAGGAAACAAACAGACAGGTGGGATGAGAGTAGAGAGATAAATCTGAGGAAGAAGGAAGTGCAGAGGAATAGAAAGGCTCTCAGATTGCATGTTGGCTTGCTTTGGATTCAAGTTGTTTGCCGTATGTGCATATATATATATATATATATATATCCATCTACCCTTCATACATCTGCAATATGCCGCACATGGGGAGGAAACGACAAGAGGATGGCCCAAAACGAGACTACTGAGCAGTGAGGTGTAACCTGGACATCTGGCTTCATCCTTTTTTTCATTAACATCTGCACACGTCTGGCTATTTCTTTGCTAACTATGGTGCTCAGGTTGCTTATGTAGTCCCTACTGTGTTCGACCCATCTACCTCCTGAACAAAACTCCCACACAGCCTCCGTGAACAACCTAGCCTGATGAAAGTGATGTTGGTATGGCAGTTCATAATTTGGGGTGGGGTGGGGGGGGGGCATTAGTTCTTGAGATAAATAGTACTTAATATAACCGCATCTGTTTTTGCATTGGATCACGCATCATGTTCAGTACGTCGAAATATGTTCTTGGTTGCGAAAGAGAAAACAAAAATACACGCGGAAGAAGGGAAGCCGAAGACGGATGGGAAGTGAAAAAGAGTTTATTGAGAAGGAAATCTGCTGGATGTCTGCAAAACGCAGTGCCAGTTTGCTATGAATCTGTCAGGTGCTCCTTCCTGTCACTAGCTGCTGCACTGCCGCATCTTTATTCTTTTATCTCTCTGATGCCCTCCCCCACAGGACCACACACACACACACACACACACACACACACACACACACACACACACACACACACACACACACACACACACACACACACACACACACACACACACACTCTTGCCGTGTTCTAAATAATACTGCCGGTTTTTATCGCTTTCCAAAAGTGCAACTTCAGCCACTTTCCGGTGAGGTGCAGAGTTTTCAATCTCCTTATGTCTTACAAGAGCATGCATGCACAGAGACAGAGGTACACACTTTGGGCATGACACACACACACACACACACAGCAGATATTGTGTCGGAGATTAGATCCATCATTGCGGGGGTCTTTTCTCTGGCTACAGAAAGCGGATAAACTCTTTGATTGTGTTTGTCCATCCCATAATGGAATCAGACTCTGTTCCCAGGGCAACCTGTCCAACAGGCTCGTGGGGGGGGTCTAGTTGGTCTGAACGCTCAGCAGTAGACTTCTTATGAAGTCGGCTTTGCGGGGTCCCCGAGGTTTTAGGTCTGTGCGTGGGGGGGGGGAAAATAGCGGGTACTGGGAATAGAGATCGGTTGTGCCAGGAGACAAAGACAAACATTTCTATGTGCCTTAGATACTCCCAGAGCACACACACACACACGGTTATGTGTTTGGCCCTTGTCCAGATGACCAGGTCACAATCACACAGATGTTCCCCTCCACGTTGTCCCCCGCAGTGTCCGATTGTCTCCGATTGGCTGCTTCTGAAAGGGATTAGATTGTGTCCTCTGGAGATTTTGTCGGTTCGGCGTGTCTCGGTGAATTGTGTCACCAACAATAATTTAATGAAATGAAAGTCTCCATTCTATGAGTGTATTGTAATTTAATTAAGCCTAATATGGGTTCTTCAGACCTGTTGCTAGGAAAGGACAGAAGTGGGAGGACGGAGTGCTTATTGAATTCCAGAGGGAGCTGCTGCCAAGAAGAGAATTAGCGATCCACAATGAAGAGACGCTTTCACCACGCTCTTCGGTTTATGTCCCTTTTTTGGGATGTAGAGTCTACCTTCAGAAAAACTGAAATCCTGAACAAAATTATGTACAGTGCCGTATTTTAAAGACCTGTATTCTGTGTTTCTTATCTTCTCCTGTCCTTCTGAGAGAGACGTCGCCGTAACAGACGGGCGACTTACAGATGTCCTCTCTTGTTCCTGTCGCACACACTTCCTTCTGTTTTCTCCCTTTTTTTTTTTTTAATTCCGCCTCAGTCGTCCGTCTTCCCTCTTCCCATCCTTCCATCCCTCGACAACATGAGCTGCCACTCTGCGTTACCGTCACACCAGCGAAGCGCCGGCCCCCCCACATCACAGCGGCCTTTGATTGGCCGGGCCCTTCCAGGTCGCTGAGCTGCTGCCTGATAATAACCTTGTTTGATTGCTGGAGCAGAGATGTAATTGATTGATCTGCTCACCCTGTCTGGGGCCTCGGCTTCTGAAGTAGCCTGTGCAGATGTGTGTGGGGGCGGGGGCGGGGGGGCGTATGGATGTGGGTTGTTGGTTGATTGTGGAGGGCAGCTCTGGCCTCAGACACACTACACAGACGCAAACACATGCACATGCACCCCCGCCCTTCTGTTACTGTATAGTATGTTACACAGTGGGGACCAGATGAGGGAGAGAGTGCAGCGAGTTAGCTTTCTTCTTCTTAACTCTTCCCAGCACATCTGCCTTGTGCACACCTCTCTAAACAAACCCCGTTAACCAATCGAGGAGTCTTTAAAGCTCATTAAAATGCTCCAAGAGGATTGTTTGTGATCTCCTAATTGGTGGTTGCAAAAGCAAGTCCATCTTTCTGGATAGTTAATTATTCTCAGAGATGGATGGTCTCAACTCAAACGCAGCATCTAATCCAATAGTGGCCAAACAGACCCCAGGCCTTTCTGAGAGTTTCACGCAATAACGGGGGCCGGAGAATATTTCTCTTTTTTTTTTGTGTGTGGGTTAAGTTCAGGTCTACAGGCTAACTAAGGTTATGATGTGTGTTTGCGTGTCACATTATGTATGTATATTCTGTCACTGCCCCTCTGTGGTTATAGGATATCCACATAACTGCCATGTTTGACACATACTGCAGTGTGAATAGTGGGAAAGAGTTTACTTGCTCCTCATTTTGGTGTGTATATATATATATATATACGACGTATTTTTCTCCGTCTGGCTCATAGAGATTCTTTGTTCAGATAGGGTTCTGGATATAAAGCCAAATATGTCTCCCCTGGGCCTAAAATGAATCACGCCAAACCTAAACCGCGAGATGAAGAGGAAGCCACAGCTCTGATAAGGACAAGCCGTGCATTTTTAAAAGAGATGGATGTTTCTCCCCTTTCGTCCTTCCCTATCAGTGATGGTTTGATCCCCGACCAGTCATGCTGGAGTCACGGCGTGCCCGTTGAGAGTGCAACCGGTGGAAAAGTCAAACAGGCAGACTCTGACTGAGACTGTATATTGACCCTCTCCTCCCCTTGCATGAGTTATTTAGAGGATATAAATGTAAATATACATCTCTGAGACAATTATCCTGCTCCCTCCAAGACTTTGAATCTTTCCTCAGAAGGGGAGAAATCGATGTAGACGTCCGTCACTTCACTTCATCCAAACCGGCAGGAGTACACGTGCTGTTTCCACACTGCCCCAGCTGCTCTGCTTGTTTTTCGGTGAAGTAAGTGAAGCGTGGAAAGTCGAGGGATGGAAACACTTTTTTGCAATAAAGTGTAACAGCACTGAACTGCCAAGCGTTCCTCCAGGGTTGATGAGTGCAACGCGTTCACCACAGCCCCCCGCCCCCCCCCCCCCCCCCCCCCCGTGCCTGTGAGTGGTCTCTTCTCTAAAACCGTGTGGCTAAATTCATCACATCCACCTTAAAATAGAGCCACAACAATGACGACCGGGAGAGGAATTTCAGCCAGAATAGGACCGAACAGACTCAATGAGGGGAACGAACATCAGACGGGAGGTGAGGAGAGCAGGGAGAAGGCGAAAATCCATTATGTTTGATGTTAGTGTCTCACCCCGGCAGCAAATGCTGGTGGAAAAACCCTGTGAAATGACATTAGGGGCGTCTTGTAATGTGATTTCAGCTATGTGTGAATATGAGATTTCTAATGGATTTGAGCACATTAGAGCAGTCTTTATCTGTAGTATTTATTCCCCCCTGGTTTCAAATGCAATTTGCTAAGTACGGCGTTTCACTCAGCTCTAGCTCACTGGCTTTCAGGCTGGAAGGGATGTGGGGGTGGATTATGTTATTTTTCTTTCTTTTTTTTGTGTGGGGGGGGCGCTACATAAAGATATCATGATAAATATTCGAGGCACAGCATTTGTGACAAATTGGTAGATTATGAGAGAGAGATTATTTCAATAATATGTGCAGAGGTATGCAGACACGAATAGTTTGATCTGGAGTAAGATTCTGTGCGTGTTTTGAGTTTGACAAAATGATTTCACACTTTTACGGATCACGCTGGACTCGCACCGTGTCTACACAGGAAGTGTGAGGCGACCAGCAGCTTCAGTGCCGGTCACTCGGAGCCCGACACACGAGTCAGGCTCGTAAAACAGGAAAATAGAGTTGAAGCTAAGCTTTGGGGGCATGTTTACGAGCACACAGTGGCCTGTGTGGACAGCTTCATTTCTAGAGGTCCGAGGTAAACGCTTTCATTTTCATAGATTTAATAAAGTAATGCTCATGTCAAGGTCTGTTTTAAATATTTAAGCAGGGTGCTGAGTCGAGGCTCCCTTGCTAACCGCTTCAATCAGTCAGTGTAGTTTATTCTCTCTGCTGATCAGTAGTGTCCAGCGTCAACATGGTGGTGCATTGAAAACCGCTTCTGCCAGAACTTGTGATGAATGAATGAACAGACCAGTTTTGGAGCAAGACTCTCGCTTTTTTTACAGCACTCCACCAGTACCTCACACCGCTTAAAGACAAGACAAAGACTCATGTCGGTCTTCCCTGACACCCTGATACCGGTCTCGGACTGATTGGGGTCACGCCGTCCCTGATTAACATGCACATTTACGTGTTCCTGCCAGCATTTGCGCAAATTGTCCCAAATCAGCCAATGAGGTGCTCTTCTCGAGACTTGATGAGCTAGATTAAGACGGAAGTCATTTAACCCCTGCATGCGACACACACACACACACACACACACACACACACACACACACACACACACACACACACACACACACACACACACACACACACACACACACACACACACACACACACACACAGTCTAGATCGGCATATGTCCTCATCACAACCAAACAAGCATTAGCTCAGACACGCATGCACACACCTCACCTCCACCCTGTATTTCGGTTGGAGATGGAGTGCTGCCATTATGCAAATGTCATGTGTCAAGTGTAAATGAGATTCGAGGGATGGGGAACAACAGAAGTATTGAATATTACGCCGGCTCCCTTGGCAACTGCACCAAGGTAATGAGAGCGTTCCTGGTCAAACGCCTTCGTTGCGCTCAAAGGCAGCAGACTGACAGCGACTGAATAGGAAGTGTTAAGAGGAAGTCCATTGGGTCTGGTTGATCAAAGGAAGACGAGAGAACGTTACTCAGGCCTGGAGTATGAATAGGCAAGGACGGGGAATTCATTGGTTTCTTAGGTTCTTGTTTTCCCAGTTACTATACAAACAGAGGTTATTTTCTTTGTTGTAGCTCTACCCAGCTCACCCCGTATGTTATCTAGGCCTGTGAATAGCAATCATTTCCATCATTGATTAATCTGTAGCTATAACTAAGTAGTTAAAAATTTAAATCTCCTAAATCCAAACATAATCAAATTGCTATTTTTTCTCTCTACTAATACTTAAACACCTAAAAGATATTCAGTTAATTATCACATGAAGCTGCAACCAAAGAGTCTTGGCTTAACCTTGGCATACCTTTCTCTCTCTCTCTCTTTTATCTCTCGTCCATCTATCGCTGTGTACTGATCATAAAGACTCCTCACGCCTCGTCCTCTTGTCTCGTCTCCTTGTCCCTCTGAGGGCTGTGGCCTCGGTCTGCCTGAAAGAAAAGCAGCAAGATGAAACGGGCATTTTCTGAAGCCTTCGACTAGAACTGTTTGACAATGGATGTAACTCTGAACAAGTAATCGTGGAAATGTCATGTAAATGTTAAACATAAAATTTCTCTCCACATTCACACTGCGGTTCTGTACCAACAAAAAAACATCCGCATCTTCGGAGGTATTATTATTGTGTGATCTTACATACCGACAGCAACTTCTCTGGCAACATGTTGTGGCCGGATAAACACTTCCCTTCTCTCTCTGCCGGTGCGGCCTAAACAAAGCAACACGTTGTCAGCCGACCTTTCAGAAAGCTGTCATTGGGCAATGGTCTGCTGCCTGCAGGCAACACAGAATGTGTTTCATGGGAACTGATCAACATGCGGAATGACACTGGCATGCTTTTTGAAGAGCACTTTGTAACAAATCTATATTTTCAGTATTTCATGCTAATGAAGTAGCAGGCTGAGTCGACGGTACTGGAAAACGCTCAGAGATGCTATAGTATATGTTAACATGACCAACACCTTTGGGCTCTGGATTGGGTTGTAAAGTACGGTACCACTAGGTACTGGTACTGAATTCCGGGAACCGTCGTCTGTTCAAATATGAAAGGTACCCAAACCATGTTGAAACTTTCGTTCAGATTTTCTCAAAATAAAATCCAATTTCTGAGACATTCAGTTTGGACCGCAACCTAATATCTACTCTATTATTTGCTGCTTTTAATAAATAATAAAGACCTCTCTCTACTGACATTTCAGTGCTCGTTTATATCAATTACAGTTCATTGTCTTGTTAATTAATTCATGCTACGTCTATGATCTGATGGGACCCACAAATCACTGTGGTTCGAGAAAAAAATATCCATCAGGGAATTTGTTTGGATTGGAAGCTCTCCCCTCTCCTCTCCCCTCTCCCCTCCTGTCTTCTCCACCCCTCTCCTGACCTCCCTCTGGTCATCCTGACACCTGAAATATTTTATGGACAGATCCTCTGTTTACCCATATGGCCATGTACATGAACACACACACACACACACACACACCTGTCACTTGAAAGTGAAACACACAAAGTTAAAGGTCAGTGCCCGCTCAAGGTTGCCTCTCTCCCCCTGAGAGCCCTTTTGAAGTGGACACACACACACACACACACACACACACACACACACACACACAGAGACCATGACACACAACAACAGCAAGCGGGCTCGGACAGGCAGTGAAAGCGTCAATGAATAATTTAACCCCTAACAGTACCCCCTGGCAGTAATGCATACAGAAAGGCTTGCGTGCGCACGTCACATTGTACGTGTGCGCAGCTACTTGTGCGTACACTATGCCCTGTATGCCTAGAGGTGGCTATTGCGGCGGTGTAATGTGATGTGTGGGAGTGTTATCAAAGCTGTAGGTATGACAGACGCGCCGCCCCGGAGCTGACTTCCTGGAATTGCATTTTGTTGGCCGTCTTCAATATGAGGCCTGTCGCCTCGCTCCCTCCAGGCCATGCAAACTGTGATTGAGGCGTTTCTGTGAGGTGTCACGATCAAGGGTGTACGCTTGCAAGTTTTTTTTTTTGTGTGTGTGTCTGTCTGTGTGCTCGTGCTCGATGGGGTAATGGGCTGGCTTTCATGCCGATGAAGAGTTTTACACAACTTCTATCAATCCGCACTCCCAGTCTCGCCCTCCCTCTTTCTTTCTCTCCTCCTCCTTTTTTTCTTCTTCATTTCTTTCCTGTTTTTTTTTCTGTCACTGTTTTCTTCCACCTTCACTTTGTCCTCCTTCCTTCCTTCCTTCCTTTTTTTTACCTCTTCACCCATCCTCCCCTCTCCTGTCATGGCTTGGGGGAGCCCTTCAGTGCATTACAGAACTCTCACCACCAGTTCTCTTTATGGTACTTTCTCTTTTTAAATTCAATCAGGCTTGAATGGAGCCCCCAGAACCATTTCAATTTACTACCTGGACGCCACAGGATGGAAAGTCCTACGCTAACATAAAAGTCTAAATGGAGTGGAAGGCTAAGAAAGAGAGCGAGAAGAGGGATGGAGTGAAAGGTATGACTAGGAGGGGAGGGAGTGTATTGAAACGGGGCCGTGGAGAGATAACGGCAATGGAGTGGTAAAAATAGAGAGGGGCAGGTGAATTAGGGGAAAGAGGGGGCGAGGGGAGAGTCTAAAGCGCTGCAGTGGATAAGGGACCAGAGATGACAGCAAGGGGAGCGAAAAAGGCAGTGAAATGAAGGGTGTGATATAGAAAGGAGGAGATAAGGGCATAGAGTAAGGAGACGAGGTGATTCATAGAAAGGTTTTTTTTTTTTTTTTTTAATCAGAGGAGAATGTGATGTGAAGCCGCTCCCCTGGCAACCTGTTTGGGGGAATGCATCAACCTTTCGGCGTCTATGAGACAATGCAGTGCAGGCACTCTGTGCTGCTATGGAGAAAATACAGCGTAGCACACACACACCTGCATGGGAACGTAAGATGAAGCTAGTTTTTGGTTGTTTTTACACGCGCTATATCACTCGTCTTTCACCCGTGGCCATTGCATCTTTGAGGATAGATCAAAAGTGTTGCCATCTCCTCACAACAGTCCTTTTGACCTCGCTTGCCTGCTTTCCGCGGGGCAACTTTCCATTCACTCTCCCCTTTGGGCCAAAATAGACTCGTCGTGTCCATCTTTGCTGCCAGCCGTTTGTGTGCTGTGTGTGCAGGTTAAAGTGTTTTTTTCTCAGTCGTTTTCGGGGGAATTGAAAAGTGCCTTCGCACTTAGCTCTCCCGGGGATAGTTGCCATTTCAGTCTCGCTGAACCACGAGTGTCCTTCGGTGGCTCGAAAAGACTATCATCACCATCAACTCTGATTAGAAAAGAGCATAATGTGTGTGTGTGGGCGTGTCGGTGTTTACGAGGTCAGAGGAGATTGGAGCTGACGCTCATTTCATCATTTTGACTCCCTTTGTTTTATCGGTTCTCGTCCGGCTGCTCTAATTCACGACTTCAGAAGTTCTTTAAAGGACTTTTCCAAAGACGCAAAATACAGACAGCCCAGAAAAACGTGCATGAGCTTCGTATTGGCATATGATTTTTTTTTTTTGTCGTGTTTGCTTTTTATCTCTGGCTCTGTGTTCAGGCCACTACATATACTCACTTTAATTAGGTCTAAAGCCTCCGACTACTTTTTCCTTTGAAGTTCTTCAGCTTTTGCAGAAACTGAGAAATGACTCACATAGAGAAAAATGACATTTTAACATTTTTACTTCTGCCACTATAATTCTACGGTACTTCACTACATCTCTGAGGCAAATGTTGTACTTTCTTTCTACTCCAGCATTTATCTGCGCAGCTTTAATTACTAGTTATACAATTATTCAAATTTTCTTCAGGGGCAAAAAAACAGAAAAAAAGTTTGAAACACTGATGTAGAGTTTGCAGGTAGAGTTATAGAGCCCAAAACCAGAGTTTGATCATTCACCCATTCATGTCGACCTGAATATGGATGTTGAGGCAAACCTCTCTTGGACGAGACAAAACTGCCAAAGTGAATGCACCCTAGAATAAGCCGTGGATACCGTTTTATGAGAATAATAGTCATTTGATGCGTTTGTTCTTGTATTCTACTCGATCAGCTTTGTTTTTAATTACTGCCGTACTTTCATAAAGCAGTCCCCTTCCCACTGTTTTTGTAAATGTCACCTGTGGGAGGCCACTTAATGCTCGGCTTATTAATCAGACTTGTGTTATGAGGGGGAGATGAACACTTAAATACTTAAGCATTGAGCAGAGTACAATCACGCCAGATACAGTATTTGCCTGCACCTGCCTATCTGACTAGAGAATTGTGTGTGCGTGTGCGTCTGAACTAAACAATTGGGGCCTGTCATTAAGAAAACAGGCGTCCTGAAGAGGCCCATACATGGACCCACACACATGCACACCATGGGACCATGCACGGCGCCGTCACCTGCCTCTCTGTCCGGCTTGTCGGACTTGTGAGCACAAAAGCTGCGATTCAGGCCCGGTCGCCTCCCGTTGTGACATTAAAGGCATCTTTGCCACTCTGTGGTCTTAATGGGTCAGTGATGCATGTCAGAGAGTGGAGACTCCCACAGCTCTTCTCCATTAACGAGATAGTAAAAGAAGAAAACGGAAGAATATTGCAATATTTAGCTGCTATTAAAAGTGAATGGTAATTGTGTTTTATGTTCCACGAGGGAGGTTAATGCAACACTTAATTTTAAATGGCAATAACAAGCATTTAAACAACCGCTTTGGTGCTTCATATTTTACAATATTCCCAACTATTAATGAAGAGCAGCAGATTCGGCAGCATGCGACACGAATTAGAAGCTTATATTTTGCCGCATGTAATTGTCCGCACTATTTCATTATATTATATTATATTTCACTATTCTATTTAGCATCATATCGACTGATCCTCACCAGCCATTAAAGACTCATTAGTGAAGTCCATCTTTACCACTCAGTCGGCAGCGGAGACGGTCCATTATAGAAACTTCATACTTCAGTGACAAACCTTCAGAAATCGAAAAGATGTGGTCCACTGAAATTGTGAACGGCGTTGTGAATGAGAATGAACCAGCGGCGGACAGGTTTGCACCCCTGCTGCTCTGATTTCTTTGCCTGAGGCAACGTGGCAGGGAAGGTGTGTGTCTTTGAAACCAAGTTTTAGTGGAGGAGGGGGGAGGGGGGGGGGGGGATTTTTTTTGCAGCGCTGGATAGACCTTCAGTAATAAACAACAAAAGCAGTCGACCATAATTCCCCAGCATGCTGTTATCACTGAGCAGGTAAACTGGACTTTAATCTCGTAATAACGCTTCAGAGCTGACCGCGTGATTGGTTCTCACTGCTTTACTGTACATTACAGTTCTACTTAAGTGGACTCCTTAGAAATCCACAGTGGAGTTCCAGGATGAAACGCCAAACAAGTGATGTCTGAAGGCTTTACCTGGCTGCTAAGGATCAAATAAGAGAGGCGGCATCTGTCTTTGCACATCTGTACTCCCCATCGATACCGCATTGCTCTGAGAGAAAAGACTAATGAGAGCGATGGCGTTGGGCTAGAATTAGAGAGAGATAAAGAGATGGAGGGGTGGAGAGCACGCCGCAGGAAGATGGAGGAGTAGGCCACTAGCGGCGGTAAGGGGGTGATTTGTCTTTGAGGCTCTGTGGTGTTGGTGTTGGCAGCGTCAGCTAAACAAGGCCATCTCATTTCCTGTTGTCTGCAGGAAGCAGCTGTCTGCTACCGCTACCGCTGCCGCTGCTACTCCGAGCCCCTGGTCATCAATCTCCCCCGTTTTAATTGGCCTGCACCACACTGCGATGCACCAGCACACACACACACACACATACACACACACACTGACAGAAATTGGTGTAAATGTGCATGCAAGCAATGGATGCACACACAGAATGAACATGCGTGGCAAATATACAGATATACACCAGGTTACCTCTGTGTCTCATGAGGTTACTTGATATCAGTGTTGCCACTCTTTTTTTACAGCGTTGGCAGAGCCATGTCAATGTCAGTAGTTCTACGTATAAGAAAAGATAAGAGACACGGTATTTAAATTTAGTTCAGTTAGTACTCAAACTACGGTACGACACAATGGGAGCAGCCATGGTGATTTTACGGGGATACAGCTGTAAGCCTTGTATCCATACACAGCTCTGGTTACGATATGTAGGCCTTTTGTCACAGCACACATTTTGACATCAACACAGCAGCACACGTGTCTTTTAATAACAATATCCCGGCTCCCAGTAAGCCGTGACACTGAAACAGAAGCGGCGAAATGAAACTCCATTCATGTTATTGTTTGCACCTGTGATCGTCCTGTGAAAGAGGCCTCGCTCAGGCACACATTCCATAAACCAAAATTCAGCTGGTTTGATTCTGCTCATGTCTTGGGTAGATGGAAACCTGTTGAGTTAGCTCGCACAACGTTCCACCAAAAGGAGCTCTGTAGGCATGTTTTATCTCGTGGGGGCAGCTTTGCGTAAAAAAAATCCTTTTGGGAAGCTAAAAAAATATATTTTTCATTCAGTTGTGAACGGCAGATTTTTTTTCTTTGTGTGCGACGGGAAAGCTTAAGTGTGTATGTCTTCCACTGTGGTCTGTGCTGTCCTGTTTTATATCCCATTAGCTTCGCTCTCCCAAGGAAAGGTCCTGATTATGAAGCCCATTTATACCTGCTGCTGTAAGCATGTGGACACGCACATCATTTACATAATGCATCTATGCACCTTCCCATAGCACTACTCTCTTTCTCTCTTTTGTTCTCTGAAACAAACACACACTCATATCCCCCCCCCCACCCCCCCACCCCCACGCCTGCAGAAACACACACACACATATGCTCTCACACATGTGCAAATACACCGAAAGCCTTCAGCGAGTGATGCAGCGTCGGGGGCAAGAGCGGGATGTAAACAGCAGGGAGTCTGGCAGAGGCGTGGGCGGTGTGTGTGGGAAGACCATATGCATTTCACCAGGCACTGATGAAAACACACGCTGGTACACTTAATTACCCGCAGTATTGTCACATTCATAATAAAAACAACAATCTACTCGCCCATCTATTTCCTTCTGTCTTTGTCTTTTTCGTCCCGTCACACACACACACACACACGGCAACAAATCCTGAACAGGCTTCAGATTGCACACACCAACTGGAATCTCAATTCTTTCTCAAAACCATTTGTGATCACAAAAAAATAAATAAAAAAAGTCGACCGGTCATGCAGCCTGAGCTGGTGGAGGAAGCTGACACAGTGCCATCCAGTGGTGGTGCTGGTAATTGCTGTGGTGTCTTGATCCATTTCACTGAAAGGTGAATTTATCTTTTTTTTTTAAGCAACACATCTTGGGTATTAAAAGGTCTTCAAGCCATGCAAATTTTTCTTTCTTTAGTTTTTATTCTTTAATGCAGTGCTACAGCTAAATACTACCTCTTGAGTATGTCTTTATAGTCCTACTGTGTGTCTTACACTGCCAGTGACTAGTGCGTATTGGATTGTCTAATAATCTCAGAGAACCGATATTGAATGTGCAGTTGGATAACAATTAAAAAGCTGCCATTCTATCTATTTATTGTCTGATCCGATGAACTGAAAGCTAATGTTGGCAGTGCCATAAAGCCCATAAAGTGACCCCCGTCCATTAAAATCCTTTTATGACTTTCGAGTCTTCGTGAAGCGGCCGGGTGCTGCGAGCAGGAAGAATGGTATTACGATAAGTGCTTTTCGAGTGTCACTGGATGTGGTGTATTGATGTATTGACATCTGGCCGTACATTTTAATGTCGGTCCAAGACTGTGTGTGTGTGTGTGTGTGTGAGAGACACGGAGGGATTTAGTATGTGTCGCGGACACAGGTACGCACACACATTCCTCCTCCTCCTCCTCCTCCTCCTCCTCCTCCTCCTCCTCCTCCTCCTCCTCCTCCTCCTCCTCCTCCTCCTCCTCCTCCTCCTCCTCCTCCTCCTCAGTGGGCAGGGCTTCAGTGTGTCCTGTCCTTGGCGTGTGACAGGTCTTTACAGAACAAGCCTTCCTCTCTGGGCGGCGAAATCAGAATTCACCATAGCTGATGGGTTCGTGCCAGGAGGGAATTCTGGGAGATTTAAAAAAAAAAAAATGCTGAGTCTCTAATCGATCGTAGCACGCTCTCATTCTGCCGTCTTTCTCAAATCTTTGTCTTTATCCCGCTTCTCTTTTTCGGCATCATTACGCCGCCGCTGCAGATAGAGATGGATGATGGGATCCCAACCCTTCCCATTTAAAGGAGCATTTGTTACCTCAGGTTTAGTTTCCAGTGGGAAATGAATTCAGAGCCGCTGCTATAAAACATCTTTGTTCCTGTCTGTTCTCATCTTGTTTTGCCATCTTTAAAGAATCAAACCGTGGCTTTCTCCGAATGATCAGAGAGCCATGGGGATGCAGTGGGTTCACTCATTAGCCAAATCCCTGTTGGTATAAATACATTCAAGAATGTTATTTCTTGACGAGCACACACACACAGGGCATGGCATCTACAATTATCCAGCTCCAGACCCTAGGCTCTGACATCTGTTTCCTAATGACAGATAATTGCATGCTGTCAAGTGCAATCAACGGCAGTTGCTGCTAAGAAACTGGGTTTGGATTGTGTCACCGGTGCAGCCATGTTGGATCCAGACGAAAGACGGAGATATTACGGCAAACTCCCTCAGAATGTGACTCTATAGGGGCGTGCATGTGTTTTTTTTTTTTTTGCATCCCGGTCTCCAAAAAAATGACTTTCCCACACAACAACACTGCATTTCCACTTACTTTGAGGGAACGTGTTATCTACCGAATTCCGTTTGTATTAAATGTATCACGAACACGTTTAATGAAAGTCCAGGTTTGGAGGCGGTCGGGGTGGATGGATGGGTCAAACATCAGGTCAAACTCTTTAAAACTATGAATCTATCAGAATATTTTCCAAATGATTGCACTGGTCAGTGAATCAACTAATTGTTTCAGCTCTAATTAAACACCCCAGTTGCTGTATTTACACACAAATGCATGTTTTAAATCTAAAACCACGAGTCTCGTATACATTTATCTTATGCTCTCATGGGTCAGTTAGGCCAGTAACATGGCAGAGCTCTATGCCGTCAAAAGATCTGCTCTTCTTTAGTGTCGTTGTGTAATAGTTTGATTAATATCACATTATTTATTGTTACATCAGAATCCCTCATTATTGTATTGAGTGAATCAATTAGCGCCGGCACCTCAAACACCGTCTTGGTCTTCTTGTCCTTTTCTTTAATGATCTAATTCTAATTCCCTCCTTGTAATCGACGCCTGCTCTTACAACCTTTGCTGCACGCCAGTCTGTGTCAATGTCTGCCACAGTATTTTTAGGCCAGTTGGAAATGGTGTGTGAGAGTAGATAAGCAGATTATTTAAGGTTATTAAGATTTCACACACAGGGGCGAGGCCACGCTGTGAAGCCGCCGCTGTGTCTCTCGCAGCGCGTCTCCTTTTGCGACTTGGCCGACACCTCCGCCTGCGTACAGCTGCCATATGGTTGACTGGTGTGTGTTTTGTTATCACCTGGCAATGACACCGACGACGTTAATCAGGTCCAATTAGAACAGCCTCAGAAGATGAAGAGAACGCCGTCACTGAACTCTGGTGGTTCTGAAAGCACCCCTTTCATAGCACCCCTATGGATTGTTTTTGAGGTGACTGAAGGCCTGCATGCCATTTGTGGTTACTGTTGGCTTGGCTGTTATGTAGTGTGGTACGCCTGTGCAGTCATGTTTATTCCAGTAGCAATAACAGGTCTTGAAGGACGGTACCTGCTTGTGTAAAACAGGGTTGCATTGCCTTTTTTCAAACATGTCTGGTATGTGCTTTGACTGGTTGATGTAGAAAGGCTCTGCACTTCATCCAGAACTTTTTCCACTGCCAGTAAAGAGGGACCTGAAGCCAGAGAGATAGTAGCACAGTACTTAGCTCATGACAGCTGGTTTAAAATGTCATTTCAGATCAACGTGCTCAGTTGTAGCCCTGAGAGATCAAAATGAGGCTGTCAGTCAGTCTCGGCGAGAGGTCAGGCCGTCTCTCCGTGTTTTTGTGTCGGAGGTTTGGCACAAAGTACGACTTTCTGCAAATGGCCTCGTGCAGCCTTCGGTGGTTTGCGATTAATTTGGAGTTCAGACAAGTTGATGGCTTTTGAGAGTGTGTAGACGTGTCTCCGTGTGTGTGTGTGTGTGTGTGTGTGTGTGTGCGCGCGTATGTTAACTTGTTTGGTGTCATTTGTTATCGCCGCCATCATCTCCACCAGAAGCTGTTATTCCCTTATGCAGCATGTCATCAGCGAGGAACATTTGGGAGCTGTGGCTGTAATGATAATGAGCTGGGAGAGATGTTCTTTCAGGATCCATTTGGAAGTCTTTCAGCTCTGCTGTGCTCTGCCCCGTCTTATTTACCCATTTGCATTTTAACCAGCCCCTGCGTCTCTATATTCCAAGATGATTCTTCTGAATCCTCTGAGAAAACATTCTGTTTAATGCATGTTGCCCACAAACCTCATACTGCTAAAATGTAAATTTGCTGACAACGTGCGCTTTGGGTGTGCTAACCATTGCCCGCCCCCCAGCAGACCCTTTTAGCCCGGTTAGCTTGGCTAAACTTCCTCCCAGCACCCATGGGCTCGGTATCCTGGTGAAGGGGGGGGGGCCCTCGGCTCGGCTCCAGATGGCCGTCTGGATAGACGGAGCCGTTTTTACTGCCTCGTCCCCTGCTACATTACTCAAACGTTATCACCCCTGCCTACAAAAATCCATCTGTGCTCACATGCTAACTTGAAGAATCCATCATCTCGACACTTTGTATTGAAACAATGACAATAATGACAGCCGGCGATGGATTCTCAGAAGGACGCGATGCACGTCGAAAACTGGCCGACGTTCGTCCTCGGATCAATTTTTTGAAATTAAGTTGTCAGCAGAAATTGTCTTTTTCTTTTTGTAAAGGAGGAGAGTTTAAGTTGCTCTCTATATATTTACACAGAGGAGCTGTATATCTGGCCCCCATTGTTTTGCAAGCTTGACGGTTTTAATGAGGCCACAGAAGAGTTTCTCCTACTTAACTTTCTGATGTGGTGGAGTTTCAGTGGGAATCAATGAAGGATTTAGGATAGGTTTAGGTTACTCGCTCATTCTGTCTCTCTCTGGCTCACTCTGACACACACACACACTCTCTCTCTCGCTCTCGCACACACACACACACACACACACACACACACACACACACACACTTGCCTCAGCTCTTGCTGACTAATTGGGTACCGATGCTGAGTAGTGTGATCTTGCAGCGTATGCTCCTCGTGTGTTTGTCTACATGTGTTTTATGTGTGTACATGCAGGCTTACCTTTAGCTAATCAATCATCCATTACGCAATCATGGAGTCGTCGTCCTGCTTTATCCAACCGAATCACCGTCGAGAGTCATCTTTGTAGCTCGACTCCTGTATTCGTTTCTCACATGAACCCTTTTTCTTTTCCCCTCCTCTCTCTCTCCCTCTCCGTCTCTCTCGTCTATAAGTTTAGGTCATCTATATTACAGGTCCTGTAGGTCAGAGAATTCTTTTTGTGAGGAGTTTGATTTATTTGCACATTTATACGTGCTAAGCGCTTGAGAAGGCACTCGCTGTTGCGCGGTTTGCCCCCGTGGTGTGTGCGAGACGAGCCCAGTGACCAATGATTCTCTGACAAACGAGGTGCGAGTGTGCCTCTGCCGAACCCATACATTACTGTCCGACCCGATCTGAACAACCGGGCATCAGCTTTCTGGCGGAATTAAGAGAGCAGCCATGCAGAACCGCTGATTGTTTCGTGTCATTAACGCTGTAAATAGCCCTGATATCTGCAGTTATTTTACCTTATAGTTGACTTTCCGTTACAGACAAGTTGCACACACTCGCATCTGAGAGTCAGGATGACTAAAATCTTGCGTTAATGACACCAAGCAGCTCCTCTGCAGCTCTTTTACATGAACTGCTCAAAGACACCTTGAGAGTCGTACAGGTCTTCCCGAAACGAGTTCCCCACGGCGGGTCCAACCCCTTCCAGCCGCCGTCGGACCCCGTTGATGCGAGGTCACCGTGTTGCTGGTCACAAGCCCACACTAACACTACGGTGGTGAATGAGCCCCCTCCGCTCACAGGTGGTTGTGATGTTGATGTGTTCTGAATTGTTTCTTTGCCTCGACTCCTCAGGTTCATCCAGGAGATAGAGATGAACATGGGGCCGGGTCAGGCCAAGCAGTGCCAACTCCGAGCCTTCCTCACTTACTACATCAACGACCTCTTCCTCAACCAGGTTAGTGAAATGACAGATTTGATGCCTTGTAGATTGTCTGACAGAGTGGCATATCAGCAGTCAAAGCAATGCTTCAGATTGACATCGGAACATTTTTTAAAGAACAAACTCAGCTCTGGGGTGCTGGTAACACTAAATAACAGACTGCTGCTCACATTTTTGTTAAAAACACATTTTTACAGTCCGTTTTTGAAAGTCACAATCTGTTCTTGTTACTTAATCGCGGGGACTTTTTGTACTATAATAGATTTTTGTGCGGGTGTTGGAAGCCAATTGGTCACAATTTGGTGCTGTTCCCTTTTAGGACTTCTAGAAATTGATAGAACTAGGTAACACAATGGCATAATTTATTCCATGCAACGTCGTCTCCGAACCATTAGGTGCGAACAGAGATCAACAAGGAAATTATGGCGGTGAGCAAGGCAGCTGACCCTTTGAAGATCCTTGCCAACGCTGACACCATGAAGGTTCTGGGCGTCCAGAGGCCGCTGCTGCAGGTGAGCAACATCCAGCATACATTCCCAAGACACCAAATATATACCTAACATGAGGGGGTTTTGCACAGGTGTTAAATGACTATTGCTGACACAAGTTCACACACACACACACGCATGCACACTGCATGTGTGTAGCATAGCCGCATGTGAGCAGTTAGAGAGGCTGAAAGAAAACAACACTGCCTGTTTATTTGGCACTGTTTCCCCTTTTGTACCGCTGTTCAATGGAGGAGGGCTCTCTTGAGTACGTTCACCTTGCAGTTGTCTATGATCGCAATAGGTTCAGGGACAGACACACACACACACACACACACACTTTCAGCCTCTCTCTCTTTTGCTCTCAGCTCATTAGGCCCGCCCTGCCACCTATCTCACAGGATGATAATTGCAGCTGAAATAGTGCTTGATCTTTGAGTTTACAGCTGTTGTATAACTAGACACACGCACACACATTGGCACAAACACTTGGATCTACCGGTCGCCATTTTTCTTCAGAGAGCCAGTTTACGATAGCTGACCTACCAGAGGAGTCGTCAAATGCACTTGTGTCACACACCGTGACTGTGTCGCCGCGTGGCCACACCAGCAGCCGTGGAATATAGCTTCGCTTCATTGCTTTGTTGTGCTTGTGCTTATTTTAGAGATGTCTTTCTAAACGCTGCAAGCTGTGTACGCGTCTACGTGAGAATCATTTTTCAATTTTTTTCCCTCGGAAGTCGTCGGTTCACTCAAATCGCATACAAATCATATTTCCTCTTCCTCCCTTACGTCTACTGGTATTTTTCAAAGCACATTTTGTTTTATTTGTGTGCCGACGGGTTCAGAAATCCACCTCTGGAATACGTGCCGTCGTCCCAATACAACAGAGGTGAATAGATTTAAAGCAAACGGTCCAAACAAAACCTGTTATTAAACTTAACTCTGAACTCCAAACATGAACTGATATGGACTGCCTCATTGACTGCACCGCATTTAACCACAGGCTCATCGAGCTTATTTTGGCAGTCTTTCTCATTGAACACAAGCTCATGGCAGGTTGAAGATTACCGCGGTGCCAAAGTCGAGATCCAGACAGCTGGCAAGATTTCCTATGCGTCAGATATTCCGAATTTTCGGTATTGTACGACGCTCTTTGTCTACAATATTGTAAAAATGCATGTTTCTCGTGCACACCCACTTCTGTGTGTGTGTGTGTGTGTGTCCATGCAGTTGTCAAGGAAGAAAGTGTCCCAGAGAGGTAGTTTGTCTGTGCTGTGGGTGTTTGTGTAGCAGACCATGGATATCTCTGTGTGTGTGTGTGTGTGTGTGTGTGTGTGTGTGTGTGTGTGTGTGTGTGTGTGTGTGTGTGTGTGTGTGTGTGTGTGTGTGTGTGTGTGTGTGTGTGTGTGTGTTGCGGTGTATTTGTTTCTGTCAGAGCCTTCCTGTCTGTGTGCCTGGTTCTCTCACAGGGAGGGAACAGCGGTGGCAGATCATTACAGAGCGAGAGACCGTGGGCGTTTGGAGTTCAGCAGGGTTTGTTTACGGCTCGGGCCCCTCCTTAACGAGCAGTGCAGCATCTTGCTAATTATGCTGCTGTGGCTAATGAGCCTTTCTGCTGATAGTGGGGAGTGCAATAAAACACTCCTTTTGTTTGGGCTTTTTGCCTTTTTTTAATTGGGCTAAATAAAAGAGCTTTGCTCTCGTCTTCTCCTGCCATTCACATTCCAGGGTCAGGATGGCATTGCTGTGCGTTTCCAGTACTTGTTTTCTTGTGTGTATCTGTGGGTCTGTTTTGCTACCTGTGTGTGTGTGTGTGTGTGTGTGTGTGTGTGTGTGTGTGTGGTGGTGTTTTAGGTCCTCCGACTTGAGAGTCTTCCCACCGTTTGATGGCCTTCATCCTCAGTGTCACTGTTGTGACAGACTGCTCGCTTCTTTGGTCTCCATCTTTTCTTCATTTAGTTGTCGCGAGTGCTTTTGATGAAGGCGTTTGACACCTTTTCATCCTGAAAGTATGAACTTAACCGGGTATTTTCTGACAGGAGCTTCTAACCGGCCAGGTGGGGAATCTACCAACAGATAATTAAAGATTACAGTGACCGCACCACATAATGGTCGCTAGTTTCCAATAATGGAGCAGATGCGGTTTTGTGTGTCTTTGTGCGCACGTATCTATACGCGAGGGCTCGAGTGCGAGCGCGTTGGCGTGCACACATTAACTGTATGCGCTCCCTTTAAGTGCCACGGTGCTCTCTGTGCCAGGTGCTATCAGAGGGAGACACACACCGCTGGCACCCGAGCCGGCGTGGTTGGCGAGAGGGAGAGAGAGCTCAATATTGCCACACCACATTAAACACACTTTCTCATACACCTTGGCTGGAGCCGCATACGGAACAACCCATTGGGGTGTGTGTGTGTGTGTGTGTGCGCGTGTGTGTGTGTGTGTGTGCGTGTGCGTGTGTGTGTGTGCGGGGGGGGCACATTTTATAGATGCATCTGCTCTCTCTGCAACCGCTGAAGCGCAGGTTGATGATGTGTGCGGTAGTTTAAATTGGAGGAAGACATTAGCGGTTCGCATGTTCTGGAATAGAGTCGAGGAGTTTGGAGCCAAACAGGAATGTCATTTTGCACATGCATATGCCACGGCACATAGACTCATCGACACACAGCAGGCCACCACTCTGTCGTTGCTGTCACGTGAAAGAGTAACTGCATGAGCTTCTGACGCTGCTGTGTGATAGCTTTACCTCTGGGCTATTGTTACCAATACGATACCAATATTTATAGATGCATTTCCAGATTAACGTTCGGATATTATTAAATACATTCATGTAATATGATTTCTCTGACCTTTCGGTCTGTGTTATCGCACCAGTAGAAATGGCCAAAGTGACTTTGTGGAGACACTTCGCAGTTTCCCATAATAAGCCATACCCATGCAGTCTGCGCATATAGGTTAACAAATACGAGCGATATGGGCAGTGATTTTCCTATCACTATGCACCAGCGCTGTCAAATACTGCATTTATGTATCATGTACATATATTACACACTAATGATACGATGATGAGCCTGGCACCGGCTATATATTGTCCACTCGGAGCATGAGATAAGAGCTGACTGGGACAGTATATAGTTCAGTGGGGGAGCTTAAGGTCCATGCATTCGTCTGTGTGACAGCATAGCCCGAGCTGATAAGTCTTCAGAGGAGCACTCGTGTTAAAGAAAGGAGAAAGGCAAGCAAGCCACAAATCAGTCTGTTCTGTTTTCATGCTTATTCGATGTTGTTCTGTCTTTCATTTATTGTGACCATACTTGTTCCCTTCCATTCTCTTGCTTATCTTTATTTTTCATGGACTGGACTCCAACAGTATAGTAACACACAGCTGTATATATGCTGCTTGGCCCCAGCAGGGCGATGCTATCTGTCCAGCTTTGGTGTTGCCACTGATTGATTCATTTAATTAGAGTTAGATCGAGGGAAATGGAGGGGGGGGGGGATAGAGAGATGGCGAATAGAAACAGAAAGTAGGATAGGGAGGGTATGGTCACTCTGCTGGATAGCTCTGGAGATTGGCTCCATTAATCTTGTTTGGAACCCCCCCCATGTCCCCTTTACACGCTCACTTTGTGACACACTAACATACCAGCATGCACACAATGTGCACAACAAGAGAAACGCCTGCAAAGACGGTGGTGTCGAGCCACCTGCGCGCCCGCTCGTACGGTGCGCTCGTGTTCGTGAGTGCCGATTAATTGTTTGTGTTCTGCGGGTTTTTACTTCATCAGCCAAGACCACGCCAGAGCCACAATTACATTACGCATCGGCCCGCTCTTTTTTCAGCTAAGCATCATTCAGCTTCGTCCCCAGCATCCCCAAACAATAGCCGCTAACTAGTCCTTTTGTTTCTGTGTGTGTGTGTGAGCGCAGCAAGTGTCCCTGCATTCATTATTCATACGCGCATGTGTTTGCCTGTTTGGCCGTGTTTTGTATGCACACAAAACTTGTTCTGGAGCCACATGAAGACTGATTTCATTCACTCTCTGTCAGCTGCCCGAGCGCTCACTGTATTGCCGATGCGTTCAGCTGCCAATGGCCTGCTAATGATGTTGACCTTTTTAAATTTCATATTCACATGTAGCCTTGTGAGACGGGAGGGTGGACCCCGGGCAGACACACGCATATATACACGTGTTAGTTGTACATGCACACCCATCGCCAGAAACCGTAATGACACTGACCTTTTTATTTGTGATGATGTGTGGAGGCAATGTTTATTTGCAGGGGGCCGAATGCTTCCTGTTGATTGGCTCCCCCCCCCCCCCCTCCCCACAGACTCCCCATCATCCAACGCACGCACACACACACGCGCTCCCATCAACAGACACAGCAATCACAACACAATACACCTGTTAGCTGCATCGGCAGTGCCCTGCGATTAGGACACAAGTGGCAGAAGGAGGACAGAGTGTATTAGGGTGGTTTGTATACACACACACATGCCAATACCAGAAACAAAATCCAAAGCCATTCCCGTGTTTATTAGCAAAGAGTGAATCTCAGTGAAACAGCACAATTTTAATTCAGCTAAAATAGGCCTGCTCACCGTAAAAATAAATAATCGAAGTGCTTTCCCATTTGGTCCGAATGTGTTGCGGAGCCCTCTACTGCATTATCGGTCTTGAAATGGATTGTGCCGAAGCATCCGGTCGACACTTTTACAGCTGTTAAGAATTATCAAGGAATGAGGCGCCTCAATAAAAACATACCACTCTTACTCGCAGCAACTTCGGGCTGCACTCGTAATGAATCCCTCCAATCTCCTGTTCCTCCACTCCCAAGAGAGACTAAGTTGCGATCACTAAGGCGACGTTTCCGCTGATTATTGGATTCTGTGTTCTCGTCTTGGCCTGACTTGAACTGCGATGATGTGCAGGATCTCAAACTGGTCAGATCCGCTCTGAATGTTCTTAAAAAGGTCAGAAGAGAGGCGGTAGGATGAAGGAATGAGTTTTCATTGATTGCACTCTTTATCACCAATCCTCTTTACGTACGTGTTTGAGTAATTAGGGCCCGAGCACCGACGACGTCGGGCCGCAACGATTTTTTATTCTTTGAATTTTCATTTGCGAATGTTTTTAAATATACAGGTTTATATTCACATCTGTAGGAAGTTAACAAGAGCAAATCTAGCACTGGAATACACAGTATGTTACACACTGCAATATGTAATGGTATTATTGTCTTTTATAAATTGCTCTCAAACAATAATGTAGAAGAAGTCACTTTTTCTTCTACTAAATCCTGATACATTTTTGAGTCGAGCTCACCTCCAAAGCCTTTTTTTTTTTTTTTTTCTTCTTCTTCTGCTGCCTTCTTCTCACCGCTCAAGGTGTAACACCGCCACCCACCTCCGCCTGGTTATCTCACACCAAACACATCCTCTCCCGAGGGCTCTCACCCAGCTGCCCCGGGCCGCAAACCTGCCACTGCCACGGAAATGTGACACAGCTGTGCTTTGTTGATGCTTTTTATATCTATACGCCAGATATTCTTATATTATACACAATGTGTGTTTGTCTGTGTGTGTGTGTGTGTGTGTGTGTGTGTGTGTGTGGTGGAAGAGAAAGCATTTAATTGAGTGAGAAGAAAAACACCAACCTCACCAACTGCAGCCTAAGGTAGTACAGGTTGACGCCACGCAGCGCTCCCCCTCACAGAGTCTCGGTTTGTAAGGAGACATAATCTTTGCCTTTTGGAGTGAGTGAGTTAGAGAGAGAGAGGAGTTGAAATGTCAGCGCTACCACAAACATGCCCTTTGGTTGGAAAGAAGGTCTTGGCTGTGGGCGCCTGATAAAAGCTACAGCTTGAATGTTCTGTTAATGTTCTGAATTTGCAAATAACAATCATTTTCTTGCTGTGCGCACAGGTGTGTGTGTGTGTGTGTGTGTGTGTGTGTGTGTGTGTGTGTGTGTGTGTGTGTGTGTGTGTGTGTGTGTGTGTGTGTGTGTGTGTGTGTGTGTGTGTGTGTGTGCACCAATACAGTGGCTCCATAAGGGCCTAATCGGGCAAAGAGAGGAACTTACCCCCCCTCACAGAACACATTAAGCAGCATTATGATATCTTATGCCGTGTGATTAATAATTCTGGATTAATTGATTAATTAAATGTATAAAATGGCAACGACATCTCACACCCACCAGAAGAAAAACACCAAGGAGTGTGTGATGAATAGACCTTTAGGTTACTGTGTGGAATCAAATCTGAACTATTGGGTGATTCCTAGGGTTAGCACATGCAGCAGCTCCATATCTCACCCTGCATTTAGGTTTTTGTGTGCGTTTAAATAGGGTGTGTGTGTGTGTGTGTGTGTGTGTGTGTTTGTGTAATATGGAAGCCCATCTGTGATCAGCCAAGTGTGATATTGCTCCTCATCTCTCAATTAGAACACTTATAAACACTGCATTAAGCTTTGCATTAGAAGGGATGATGGCGGAGGTAGAAAAGAAGACGCTTTCTTGTAATAGCTCAATTACATCTACCGAGAAGCTATGTCTCTTGACTTCGGAGTAAAATGTGTTCCTGCCATGCTGGGAGCATCAAAGTTAAATACATACGTTTGTCCCAAGTGGATCATTCAATCATAGCCAGCCACGTTGACTTTGGATTCAGTTTGCATAACATAAAGGTTTTACCCCAAAACTGATGAAAATCATGTGCAAATACCAGTGCTGGTTATAATATATACTGCAGTCCATCTGAGGGTTGACTACTCGTACTTGATTAGAGGTGACAGCTCCTGATTGGTGACGTCCAGGTCATAAACTGTAGGAGGAACCTGTGTGTGTGTGTGTGTGTGTAAATCTGTGTACAAATAAAGGCTTAGCAGTACGTGAAGTGTTACATTTCCGGAGGAAGGTAGTCCAAATCTTGAAATCTCTAAATTACAAGACACATCAGACAGTAACATTTTGTCGACAAACTCAAATTGTACTTTAAATGACTGAATGAAACCCGATAAGGGATCCGGGCCGTGTTTTGCCATGTTTTCTTTTTTTTGGTGACATTATACACACTTCAGTAGGCACGCTGCCCCCCCCCCCCCCCCCCCACACACACACACACACACACACACAAAGAAGCATGTGTCGTGGTCGAGCAGGCACGAGCGTGGAGGGCCATCCGGTGTGCGTCAGGGGAGTCTTCGGAGTGTTTCTCGACTGTGACGTTGATGAATGATCTGTCAAGACGATGTCCCGCTCATGCCCTGCTCCCCCTTTTACCCAGGAGAGGGACAGCATGTGCGTGGGAGAAAAGGGGGGGGGGGGGGGGGCGGAGGTTGGAGGTTATCGTTGCATGTGTTTTGGTTCGCGTGGGTGTGTACGCACTGCTGAGTATGTGTTATTTTGGGAACCCGACAGTCGGACATGTGAATGGCATGGGATCGGCATTACACGAGTCAGCGGTTCGGGGTCAGGGTGAAATGGCAAAGAGCACGAGGGTTAAACACTCTGAACCCTGCACAGGCCCCCCCCCCACTATTTTAATGGTGAAAAATCCGTGATCCGTTTCAGAGTCAAACCCGAGGCTCTCGGGTCTTCCCCTCCTCTTCAACCGCTTCATCACAGAAACCTTTTAAAACAAACTGCCATTCGCGCACAACGTGCACTTAGTCCAAGTGAGCGCTTCCTCTCCGTACCCTCCTTTTTCTACCTTAGGTAAGAAAACACAGCAACACAGAGGAGTACATCCCTGCTAACTGTGTTCACTTCCTTCCCTGCATCTTAGCTTTTTACTCACTCCGTCAAAGGAAATAACTACTTTCAGCAGCAGCTCAGCGTGGTTGCTGCAGTGATGACCGTGCATTAACGGCTTTTTCCGCTGAGGCGCCGCTCTGAGTGCGAGGCCTGTCTTGTTGCTGTCATTAAACCACTATGGCCACGACCGTCATCTTTAACTCTTTTAACAACTGCAGTTTACCGCTCGCACATTCTCAGATCCATTTGCAAGACGCGAGTGTAATTCCCCTTGATGACCATGCTTTTTCCTGTTAATGATGGAACAGAGTGGAGGCAAAGTGCAACCAGGCTCAGTTTGAGGGGTAATGCAATACTGTGAAGTGGAATTGCAGGAGAATTGCGGGTGTTTCTCACATGATGTATGTTGACCTTTTGGGGGGGGGGGAAGTAAGATGGACAGAGAAGCCTCCACAGTGGACGTTGTCTCCTCTGTAACGGTCACGAAAGATGGAGGAGATGTAGCCGAAGACCCTCTCTATACCTCTCTCTCTCTCAGCGCTCCCCTTTTTCTCAATCTGTCCCTTGATTACTTTTTAATGATTTCTGCTGCCTAAGACAAATGGCTGTATTAAATGAGCAGAATTAGACAAGGGAGCTGAGCGCGGGAGTAATGGATCGGGCATCCAGTGTTTACTCTTCTCCATTCACTGGCTTGGCCCGCCGTCGAGCTCTGTGTCTCAAAGTCGAGGCGGCGCGAGGGGAGGGCCACTGTTGTAATTCTGACAACACATTAACATATTGGCAAATTCTGTACACCATAATGTTACATTTCTCATATTTCTGTCATTTTTTCAGGATTAATGTCCTGTGTTTTATGCTACAGCAGCTGGATTAAGGCTACACTATGAAGCACATCCCGGATGAGACTTTATATTATGTCTGATTTCATTATTATCTGATGTAACAGGATTTAAATGATCAGTTGTTTGGATATTCCACATTTGCCTTATTCTTATATATGCTATTTAATTCAGTACTTGATGTTTTTTTCTTACTGTTTTCCCAAAAGGATTGTTGCTATGTATGTACTAAATCAATCCAGTTTGATTCATCCAAATTATTCAATTATTACAAAGTCATTTAGATCATAACATTTTTTTAACTTAAGTCTGATTGTTAAAACATTTCCGAGGACCACCTTCCCAGTTAAATTAGAAGAAGAAAAAAACATTACATGACAAAATGACGGAGTAAAATAAACTGGGCTGCACAGTGAATATGTATGGCACTGTCAGACATAATGGCCAAAATAATGATTCTGCTTATACCCTCGCCCACGGGGTGAGAATAGCATGGTTCATGAAACCACCAGCCTACACTGGGAGCTGCTGCCAGAGAGCCGCACGAACAGCGAGCCCTCCTGCAGGGTCTGTGTGTTTCTTCCCACCCTGGCAGGCTGACAGGGAGTCAGGCATGGACAGCAAAGGGTGCTCCCTTGGCAGAGACGAGGCCTTGGTTAGCACTCCATGGGCACGGGCACCGCTATGGATCATCACTCCCCTCAGTGGAGTGTGTGTGTGTGTGTGTGTGTGTGTGCTTGCCTGAGATGCAACACAGTAAGAGCTATTAATATTGATATAATTGTATCACTTCAGGGGTCTTTCCATATTTCTGATGATCAATTACAGTCACTACTGCCCCCTACAGTCTTTCCAGCCACTTCGGCATCTCGCTACCGGCCTTGAATGTTACTTCAGTTAAAAAAAGGAGACATTTTAATTTTACCTGTCTTAAGATTCAGGCATATTATTGATATCATGCAGACACCATGTTGTATTTCCACTATTAAGCGAACGAGACGCTGACTCTGGAATGGAATATCTGGTTGTCTGTGTGTTCGGCTTCGTTCTGGCAGGCAACACTAGAAAGCAAGTACGAGCCTCTCGTTGCCAAAACATTCCCCCTCCTGCAGTTGTTCGCGCCTCACCACATATCATTTCCATTTCATTCATCTTTGACAAAGCTATTATTTATTTTTTCCCCATTTCACACCTAAACAATGGAACTCCGTATTAAGTTAAGAGTGAGATGAATATTAGGAATCTATGAATGATGAATAGAAATCGCGTGTTTAACTTTAAGAGCCCGCCTCTGTGTATCTTTGTGCGGGATTGCTCTGCTTCTCACACACACACTCTGCTGCTTTTGTAGTCGTAGCGAGTTTCGGAGTGAGTGTGGCAGGCCTATCGCCAGACTAATAGCAAGTTATCACTATTATTGGAGATGTAGGATAGATTGGTTAAGTGCTAGGAGCAGGCACACTGGAACCCGCTGAGTTGTAATCTCATTTAACAGCTCTTGAATTGCTCAAAGGTGTGTGTTTTGAAAAGTTAGCTCGCTGCGTGCATGTGTGAGCGTGTCTGGGGACACGAAGCTGCTCTGCTGTTCCCGGGCCAGCTATTAGTCACGCAGGAGTGGCTAATCTGTAATGGCTGCTGTCACAGCCCTGCCGTGGCTCCTGGTGATGGGTGCACTGTGACAAATCCACACACACACACACACACACACACAAGTTTTCAACACACCCAAATATGTGCACTCACACTGATTCACTTACATGCAGTACGGTGCTACAACTTCTGACAAGCTCTCCAGCACCAGTCATCGGTCCAGCCGCAGGTGACAGATAGACAAGCGACGCTGGAGCCATCCGGTTATGCTGGCACTGCGGCAGACCGTATCCGAAAGGGGAGCACTTGCATACCGTCCTTTATTTTTCTGTGTCACTTCCTTTTCTCTTCTTCGAGTCCAAAATTCGACATGTTCTTGTCTAAATAAAACCAACCCATCGCTCTTTGCTCTCCTCCCGTTTCTGCCTCCAGAGCACGGTGGTAGTGGAGAAGTCCATCCAGGATCTGATGAGCCTGATGCAGGACCTGAGCGCCTACTCCAACCAGTTCCTGGAGATGGTTTGCGACAAGCTCAAAGAGTACAAGGAAATCTGCAACACGGGTTACAGGTAAAAGAAGAAGAAGGAGGAGGAGGAGGCTAGCTCACCTGCAATAGGATCTGAAATCTAGAGTATTGCAGCCACTTTAACGATTAGTTTTTACAATTTGAATTCTTTAAATGATGAAGGCTCACAGCATTGAGAAATATGGAATTAGATTTGAATGTTTCTTTTTCTTTTTACACACACTCAATCGCACACACACACTGGTGCTGTGAAAGGCCATCCATCTGTGCTCTCCCGGGACCATGTAACACCTGGCCAGGTGAAGGGGGGAGGGAGGGGGGGGCTAGAGAATACGGAGGGATAGGAGAGGGAGTGATGAACGGGCCAGGAGATGCTGGGCGTCCATCTGGACTCCGTCACAGGTCAGCCTCAGTCTCACTGGGGCCTCGGAGTGATAAAGATGAACCCAACCGAGGCTGCCAGAGTGTGTGTGCGTATATGTTTGTGTTCCTGTGTGCATTTAAACATAAACAAGACTGTGTGTGTGTGTGTGTGTGTGTCTCTCGTGTAAAGGTCTTTTATGATATTAATTGCAGTACCAAGCAGTTTCTCCAACCCAGACATATGCACACAATGCAAATAAATGTTGGCAGGCTGCCCCAATATCTCTTCACGGCAAATCAGAGCTGCTTTAAAACCCCTTTAATGTCAGTACAGATGCTCATGTTCAGCTACCTGACTTGTATTTAATATTAATGCAGGTGACTACTTTTGAGCTACACTTGCTGCGTCGCAAGTTTTTGGTGGAATGTCGTGACATTTTGCGACAGACATTGTTTGTCTGCAGAGTGTTACTTTTGGGAATCCCTGATTTCTTTTATTTTTTTCCACCTCACATCATGACAGAAACCTCTAAATATAAAGAATGAATTCCATTCAACCTTGGTTGTATATTGAAAGTAATTATGTATTGATCTAACTAACATTTTAGCATGTAACACGCCAATATTTGTGCAGCTGAGTCTTGTCTCTTCTCATCATCGTGTCATTATTTGTGTCTGTTATTTGTGTACAGCGGTGCACATGTTACGTTGTCTGAATGTCATTATGTCTGTGAGTCTTCAGGGGCGTGGTCCAGTGTGAGGAGAAGCTCACCATCAGCGCCTCCTGGTCCAAAGACGAGGACATCAGTCGCCTGCTCCAGTCGCTCCCTAACTGGGCAAATATGACCCAACCCAGACAGACGCGACAGAAGAGAGAGGATGAAGAGGACTTTACTCGGTACACACACACACACACACACACACAAAACATATGTACTATTTCATATAAACATGCAGATGTCCATGTGTTTGCACAATCACAATTCTGTCATTAAAAAAAACTATTCTCAAACAAGTAGAGTAACAAGCGCACACTATATACACACACACACACACACACACACACACACACACGAGGAGAAGTAGACATACACCACCACACTTGAGCAATCACGCAAATAATCCCTCCCTCCCGTCTTTGCTCGTTTATTCGCATATTATTGAACCCTCTGTTGTTGGCTAAGATGCACCCATAAAATAAGTCATGATTGCTCTTTTAAACACCCTCTATCTGAAGGAAGTAAGGAAACGAGGGAAGAACAAAATAGGAAAATATAAGGAGAGCAGACGGAGGAGGGGGGGGGGACGTCTTATCGAAATTGCCTTTGAAAGTGCGCACTCTTCAGGGAACACTGGAGCTCATCGAAGCGGAATAGTAAAGTAAATAAATAAATTGGTTATGTGGCCAGAGAAAGTCAATCTGGTGTGTGCACGCTCCCTCCCTCTCTCATACTCCCTTTCTCAAACACACACACACACACACACACACACACAGAGGGCTCAGAGATAGCAAGGGGGAGACAATAACACTGTTTGATTTGAGAGCCGTAGATGTTTTCATCACTATGAAACGGGGATTAGCTTCTGCACGACTGGCAACCCAGTGCGTTAATGAAGCCTCATTAATAAACTACACATGGCTGTGTGCGAGCGAGGGAATGCGCGTTTGTGTGTCTGGCGTTTCTTTTTACCCGTTTGTTGTTCAATGGATCTTGATCTTGCGGGCATCCCGGTGACTCTGGAGGCCGGTCCACATGCCATGTGTTTGCGGCGCTGCGGCGCTGCGGCGTTGCGATTCAGTTATGCTGCTTCCCCGCTCTCGCCCCATATTTGGTGCCAGTTAACCAGTCAAGGCACTTGGAAATATACTAAAAAAAGGGTTTTTTTGATGTCTTTGTCTTTGTTTTTCCACCCTGTAAATCTCTGCCGTCTGTTTGTCTTCCACTTCTAAATGCTCTCCATCACCTGTTGTTCCCCCCCCGACTGTTTAGCCGCGAGCAACTTCCTCCCTTTAAAGTCCTTTAAAGTCTTTTAGCCCTGTAACTTTCTTGAGCCCCTTTCTTCCTGACTTCTGTCTTTTTATACGTCTTGTTTCTGATCACCTAGTTTGGACGTTTGTGCATCAATGCCCGTATTCACACATCATTGTGCATACGAGCATGGGATTACCGTAAAACTTTAAACCTCTTCAAATAAACACACGCTGTATGAACACACTTTATAAACAGATGAAGCAAACATTTGCACATCCATTACTTTCAGCAATCCATTGCGTTTTATTTTATGAAAATTGTCTTCTATTATAGCATTTATGTAAACCACTCACTGCCTCTGCAAACCAGCAAACCAATAACTAGTAATTTTCTGAAAACTTAATGCTGGAGACTGATTATAGGGTTTTTTCATACGCATGCCTCTTGGACATCAGACATGTAATTGTCCAAGCCCTTTTTTTTGATAGCAGTCATTTTTGATAAAAGGGTGTTTGCTGTATGAGTGTCTGCCAAATTATGTTTTTCTTTGCCAACAACATGCCGTGTATATCCTTCTAACTCTCTCCTCTCTCATACAGGGCGGCTTTTGCTAAGGAGTCGGAGGTGCTGACCGGCAACCTTGGAGACAAGTTAATCCCCCAGAATGAGATCCTGCGGGACGTCAGTGACCTGAAGGCTCTGGCCAACCTTCACGAGAGCATGGAGTGGCTCGCCAGTCGCCTCAAGGCCTTCTTCACCAACCTGCCTCATGCCTCCAGTGAGTAAGGGACGCGTCATTTGGGATATGGAAGTAGTTGACACTTTGTTGAAGCCCTTCGACCAGGAGTTATGACGAGCAACCAGCAGTTATGACGATGCTGATGCTGACTTCTTTGTCACTCGGCTCACTCTCTCTCTCGATCGTTACCATTGACTAAAACTGTGGCTAGTACCTGGTACTTATTTTGGTATCACCTCCGCCGAGGCTAACGCTCAATATTAATGAAGAACATCACCTCGTCGCCTTCTCTAGTAGTTCTCCCGGCAAAAACCAACACATCTGAGTTCTTACACTTCTTCTAGGCAAGAAGCTGTAGCGTCGCTAGGTGTATGCACACTGATTGACAGACTGTATGCTGATTATCATCACCTAACGAACTGGATTCTTCTTGTTCCTTCCGACTGGATATATCTCAAGGTGTGACTCAGTTGATGAATTTTAAATTAGGAAGAACTTTGTGATATTTTCGACACTAGTATTTACATATGCAGTCAATTTTGCACCTACACTCGGCACACCGACGCCAACGCAGACATCTGTTGCTGTAAACTTGATTATTGTCTTCGACACATGAGTTCTGCTCGGCAGATGGTTGCATTGCACCAGAAATGAGATTATCCTTCCTGTCACTTTCTATCCTCCGTTTCTTGTTTTTTTTCCCCCCAATTTGGTTATTGAGGAAAAGACCGAGTATATGTGTGTGTTTTCACATCACATCCAACAGATTTCGGGAGTATGATGGGTAAACCCTGGAGACACCCGGAGAGAAATATAACATCGTGGACGTTTTTTTTTTTTCAGGAGACGTTGCTACTCGTCTCTCAGGTCATTGAGCAGTTATTGATCAGAACATCACTGCAGATTAAAAAACCAACAACATTGTCCGGATGGTTTATGGAGGGTCACAGTCGGGGGTGTAGGAAGTTTTCTCATCCTTAGCGGCAGCACTTTTGTTGCAACGCTTCTTACCTGTGCCTCATTAAGTTCTTGTTTGAGTGTGTTATTATCACACACTCATTACCTTCTCTACTGGAGTGGTCAAAGAGCACTTTACACACACACACACACACTCTTTGCTCTCGCTCTGCCAGTGTGTGTGTGCGCATAAATGCCTACTCTAATTTAGGACTTCATAGCATTTCATACATCCCCTGCTCAGTCATCACTTTTGTATCATTAATCACTGATCAAAACGAGGTGTGTGTGTGTGTGTGTGTGTGTGTGTGTGTGTGTGTGTGTGTGTGTGTGTGTGTGTGTGTGTGTGTGTGTGTGTGTGTGTGTGTGTGTGTGTGTGTGTGTATCCATTTTGTCTCTATGTAGATCGTGTTAATCACTAATCATTTAACAGTAATGCTTTTATCCTCATCACTTTACGAACATGCTTAATCTCTTCATGGAGCTTCTAACATCTTGTAATATTATTCTTCAAGTTCATATCTTGTATTTCAACATCATGTCGCAGCAGTCGAGGCGTTACCCATCAATCACTCTTACAGTCGGGCCAGGTTTGGTTTTCTTTTGTAACTCTTGAGCAGCGGCCTCTTATTTTGGCGGTATAAATGTTCAGTAAAACATAAACGGATGTCAGACTATTTTTCTTCAGTCATGTTTATTTAATGCGTTGTTTATGTCATTCTAAGAGGCTCATTCAATATTTAAGATATTTAAGAATGTCATCAAGCTGACGGGTAATATGTCATCAATCTTGACAAGATGATGCTGTTGAAGATTCCGTTTTGCTTGAAAAAGGCTCAAATGTAAGAGTACTTTGACATCCATTTAGTTTTTATTTCTTATTCATGTTCTCCAGACAGCACTGGATCAAAACCGTATCAGTAATCGCCACATTTGATTGTAAAACGTACGTCAATGTTTTGTCTTTTCATGCAGCTCTTTCATTCGCCCCTGTAGTTCTAGCGTGACGGTACTCTGGAGGAACTTGTGTATCTCGGTCCTCTGGCAGAGCTCTGGAAAATAATGCACCGAGAGAGAGAGAGAGAGAGAGGGCTCCAGCCATTATCTGGTCACAACTCTCTCGCTTCGATTGCTCGTTGAACTCGCACTGTTTCGCTCTCTTTCAACCATAAAAGAATTAAATGAGAATTTTTCAGATATTCTTATTTGGGCTCGACTTTGCCGCTATCTCTTTTTAAACTGTTCCCTCTCACTCTGAGGCCGGCTTTCTTCGTTTATTCATAGATAAGAATTCAATAAAAGTATGGCAAGAGACGTGACATAATTATCATTAATTCTGGCGGGTGGCACTAATGGGACGGATAGGGCAGTCACTTATCATGCTGGGACAGCCTCCGTATTGTTCATTATTTAGTGTTTGCCGAGCTGATGACGGACTATGTGTTGGTATGGGTGTTAGAGTGTGTGTGTGTGTGTGTGTGTGTGTGTGTGTGTGTGTGTGCGTGCATAAGCATGCACTGTGTAGGATGGGACAAGGGTACGGCAGGGAAAAAGGACCCCACCTTATCTCATCCTCCACCCCCCCCCCCCCCCCTCACCTCACGTCTATGCCTCTCCAAATTGGATTTTATATTACAGAAGCAGTCAGGTATGAACAACTCATTTTCCTCTCCCTTTTTTTTCTTCTTTTTCTTTCTTTCATTTCTCTTTCTGACTTTCTTGCTTCATTCTTTCTTTGTATTTCTTTCTTTCTTCCTCCCTTTCTTTCATCCTTCCGTCTTTTATTCCTTCCTTCCTTCTGCACTTCCTCATCCCGGTACTAGTGTGACAGCAGTGTTCTCTCTTCTCTTCGAGTGGCGTGGGTCTGGTGGATTCTGTCCATGGCTGGGTAATCTCTTCAGTGGATGTTTGCTTTGGTCACCTTCCTGTGTGATTGAATCCTTCTGGTTGTGTAGCTACACACGTTGTCATGCACTGAAGTCTAAAAAAATACATTCAACTTTGTGTGCACATACAGTTTTGTGTCTGAATATCTGTGAGTGTCAGATTGTGTGTGTGTGTGTGTGTGTATGCATATGCAGACAGACCACTGATGGTGATTTGCCGTGAAGGTGGCTGCAGAAAGGGTCTTATCACCCATCTGGTCGCAGGACTGGACTTCTAATCCGCTCTGACAATATTTACCCGACAGCTCTCACACACACACACACACACACACACACTCACAGACG